>JAHRHJ020003294.1:0-65000 GCA_019776745.2 Taxus chinensis
ACCCTAAAAACTAAACCTTGAATCATAAACCCCATAAACCATAAACCTTTAGCCCTAAAGCATAAACCCTAAGCCATAAACCCTCAACCCTAAACCCTAAAATATAATCCCTTAGCCCAAAACCTTAAACCCTAAGACCTAAAACCTAAACCCTAAACCCTAAGCATTAAACCCTAAACCTCAAACCATAAACAATAAATCCTAAACACTAAACTCAAAACCCTAACCCCTAAACCCTAAACCTAAAACCCTAAACCCTAAGCCCTAAACTATAATCACTTAGCCCTAAACCTTAAACCCTGAGACCCAAACCCTAAACCCTAAACCCTAAAAACCAAACCTTGATTCGTAAACATCATATAACCTAAACCCTAAGCCTTAAATTGTAATCCCTTAGCCCTAAACCTTAAACTCTGAGACCTAAACCCTAAACCGTAAACCCTAAAACATAATCCATATATCCTAAACCTTAAACCCTGAAGTCAAAACCCTAAACCATAAACCATAAACCATAAAACATAAACCCTAAATCCTAAACCCTAAAAACTAAACCTTGAATCGTAAACCCCATAAACCCTAAACCATTAGCCTTAAACAATAAACCCTAAACCCTAAACCTGAAACTCTAATACCTTAGTCCTAAACCTTAAACCCCGAGACCTAAACCCTAAACCTTAAACCCTAAACCATAAACCATAAATCCTAAACCCTAAACCCTAAACCCTAAAACTAAAATCCTAAGCCCTAAAATGTAATCGCTTATCCCTAAACCTTAAACCATGATACCTAAACCCTAAACCCTAAACCCCAAACCCTAAAAATTAAAATGTGAATCATAAACCCCATAAACCCTAAACCTTTATCCCTAAACCTTAATTCCTCCCTCAATTGTCAACCCTAAGCCCTAAACAATAATCCCTTAGCCCTAAACCCTAAACCTTAAGCCCTAAACTATAATCAACCTTAAACCCTAAGACCTAAACCCTAAACCCTTAACCTTAAACCATAAAAAATAAACCATAAACCATAAACCATAAACCCTAAATGCTATACTCAAAACCATAAACCCTAAAAACTAAACCTTGAATTGTAAAGACCGTACAACCTAAACCTTTAGCCTTAATCCATAAACCCTAAATCCAAAACCCTAAGCCCTAAACTATAATCTCTTAGTCCTACACCTTAAACCCTAAACCCTAAAACCTAAACACTAAACCTTGAATTGTAAACCCCATAAACCCTAAACATTTAGGCCTAAATCCTAAACCTTAAACCCTAAACCTTAAACCTTAAAACTTGAATTGTAAACCATAAACCTTAAATCCTAAACCTTAAACCCTAAAAACTTAACCCTAAAACCTAAACCCTTAAACCTAAACTCTAAAAAGTAAACCGTCAATAGTAAACCCTAAACCATAAAATCTAAACACTAAGCCCTAAATCATAAACCCTAAAGCCTAAAGCCTAAATCCTAAACCCTTAAACTTAAACCCTAAAACCTAAACCATAAACCCTAAAAAACAAACCATGAACCTTTAGCCCTAAACCTTAAACCCTCAACCCTAAACACTAAACCTAAAACCCTAAACCCTAAACCCTAAGCCCTAAACTATAATCCCTTAGCTCTAAACTTTAAACCATGAGAACTAAACACTAAACCCTAAACCCCAAACACTTAGAACTAAATCCTAAACCCTAAATTATAAAATCTACACCCTAAACCCTAAATACTACACCCTAAACAAAAAACACTAATAACTAAACCTTGAATGGTAAAACCCATAAATCTTTAGCCCTAAACCCTAAACCCTAAGCCCTAAACTGTAATCCCTTAGCCTAGCCTTAAACCCTGAGACATAAACCCTAAACCCTAAACTCTAAACCCTAAAACCTAAGCACTAAATCCTAAAACCTTAACCATAAATATTAAACCCTAAACCCTAAAACATAAACCATATATCCTAAACCCTATACCCTGAAGTTAAAACCCTAAACCCTAAACCATAAACCATAAACCCTAAATGCAAAACCATAAATCCTAAACCCTAAAAACTAAACCTTGAATTGTAAACCCCACAAACCCTATACCTTTCACCTTAAACAATAAACCCTAAACCCTAAACCCTAAACTCTAAACCCTAAACTGTAATCCCTTAGTCCTAAACCTTAAACCCTGACACCTAAACACTAAATCCCTAAACCCTAAACCCTAAACCCTAACCCATAAACTATAAATCCTAAACCCTAAACCCTAAACTCAAAACCCTAAACCCTAAAACTTAAATCCTAAGCCCTAAAATTTAATCGCTTAGCCCTAAACCTTAAACCCTAATACCTAAACCCTAAACCCTAAACCCTAAAAATTAAATATTGAATCGTAAACCCCATAAGCCCTAAAATTTTATCCCTTAAACTTAATGCCTAAACTCTCAACCCTCAACCCTAAGCACTAAACTATAATCCCTTAACCCTAAACCTTAAACCCTGAGACCTAACCCTAAACCCTAAAACTTTAGTCCTAAATCATAAACCTAAACCCTAAACCCTAAAACCTAAGCCCTAAAATATAATCCACCTTAAACCTTGAGACCAAAATCCTAAATCATAAACCCTAAACCATAAATCCTAAAAAAAACACTATACCGAAAACCATAAACCATAAATCATAAACCCAAAACCCTAGAACTACACCTTAAACCATGACAACTAAACCCTAAACCCTAAAAACTAAACCTTGAATCATAAACACCATAAACCCTAAACATTTATCCCTAAATCCTAAACCTTAAACCCTAAACTGTAAAACATAAACCTTAAATCCTAAACCCTAAACACTAAACACTAAGCCCTAAATGCTAAACCCTAAAACCTAAACTCTAAAAACTAAACCATGAATCGTAAACCCTAAATCATTAACTCTAAACCCTAAACACTAAATCCTAAACCCTAAACCCTAAATCCTAAGCCCTTAACCCTAAACCCTAAAAACTAAATCTTGAATTGTAAACCCTATAAAACATAAACCTTTAGCCCTAAACAAGAAACACTCAACCCTATACCCTAAACCCGAAACCCTAAACCTAAACCCTAAGCCCTAAATTATAATCCCTTACCCCTAAACTTTAAACCCTGAGACCTAAACACTAAACCCTAAACCCTAAATGCTAAACCCTAAATCCTAAACCCTAAACAATAAACACTAATAACTAAACCTTGAATAATAAACCCTATAAACCTTTAGCCCTAAACCCTAAACCCTAATCCCTAAGTTGTAATCCTTTAGCCCAACCTTAAACTTTGAGACCTAAACCCTAAACCCTAAACTCTAAACCCTAAAACTTGAGCACTAAACCCTAAAACCTTAACCCTAAATATTACACCCTAAACCATAAACAATAAACCATAAATCATAAACCCTAAACACTAAACTCAAAACCCTAAACCCTAAACCTTAAAACGTAAACCCCATAAACCCTAAACCTTTAGCCCTAAATCCTAACCCCTAAACCCTAAACCTTAACCCCTAAAATTTTATCCCTTAGCCCTAAGACTTTAAATATGAGACCTAAACCATAAACCCTGAGAACTAAACCCTAAACCCTTAACCATAAATATTAAACCCTAAACCGTAACCCATAAACCATAAATCCTAAACTATAAACTCAAAACCCTAAACCCTAAACTCTAAAAACTTAACCACAAATTGTAAACCCTAAACCCTAAACCCTAAATGATAAACCCTAAAGTAGAAACCCTCAACCCTAAACCCTAAACCTTAAACCCTAATCCTTAAACCCTAAACCCTAAACCATAAAAACTAAACCTTGAATTGAAAACCTCATAAACCCTAAATCTTTAGCCCTAAACCATAAACCCTAAACCCTAAACACTAAGCCCTAAACCCTAAGCCCTAAACTGTAATCCCTTAGCCCTAAACCTTAACCCATGAGACCTAAACACTAAACCCTAAACCCTAAACACTAAGCACTAAACCCTAAACCCTAAATATTAAACCCTGAACCTTATACCATAAACCATAAATCCTAAACCCTAAACCCTAAACTCAAAACCATAAACCCTAAACCCTAAATCCTAAATGATAAACCATAAACCATAATAACTAAACCTTTAATTACAAACCCCATAAACCTTTAGCCCTAAACCCTAAACCCTAAACACTAAGCACTAAACCCTAAACCCTAAACTGTAAAGCTTAAACAATAAACAATAAATCTTAAACCATAAACCCTAAACTTGAAAACCTAAACCCTAAACCCTAAATCCTAAACTATAAACCATAAACCCTAAAAACTAAATCTTGAATTGTAAACCTCATAAACCTTTAGCCCTAAACCCTAAATACTAAACCCTAAGCCGTAAACTATAATCACTTAACCCTAAACCTTAAACCCTGAGACATAAACCCTAAAACCTTAACCCTAAACCCTAAGTACTAAACCCTAAACCCTAAATCCTAAACCCTATACCTTGAGAACTAAACCCTAAAACCTTAACCCTAAATATTAAACCCTAAACTGTAAACCATTAACCATAAATTTGAAACCCTAATAAATAAACTAAAAACCCTAAACCCTAAACACTAAACACTAAACACTAAACCTAGAATCATAAACCCCATAAATCCTAAACCTTTAGCCCTAAACCCTAAACCTTAAGCCCTAAATGTAATCCCTTAGCCCCAAAACTTAAACCCTGAGACCTAAACCCTAAACCCTGAGCACTAAACCCTAAACCCTTAACCCTAAATATTAAACAATAAACCATAAACCATAAATCCTAAACCCTAAACCCTAAAATTTAAATGATAAACCGTAAATCCTAAAACCTAAACCTTGAATTGTAAGCCCCATAAACCCTAAACCTTTAGCCATAAACCATAAACCCTACACCGTAAAACGTAAACATTAAGCCTTAATCTTTAATGCCTTAGCCCTAAACCTTACACAGTGAGACCTAAACTATAAACCTTAAACCCTAAACCCTAAACCCTAAGCCTTGAATGAAATTCATTAGCCCTAAACCCTAAACCCTAAACCTTGAGCACTAAACCCTAAGCCCTAGATATTAAACCCTAAATCATAAACTCTAACCCCTAAACTCTAAACCCTAAACCCTAAAACCTAAAACCTAAACCCTAAACAAAAAAAACTAAACCCTAAATAAAAAAAACTAAACCCTTAATCATAAACCCCATATACCGTAAACCTTAAACCATAAACGATAAACCCTAAACCCTAAAATATAAATCCTAAACAATAAAACCTAAATCCTAAACTGTAATCCATTAGCCCTAGACATTAAACCCAGAGACCTAAACCCTAAACCTTAAAACATAAACCCTAAACTGTAAACCCTAAACCCTAAACCATAAGTAGTAAAACCTAAACCGTAAACCATAAACTATAAATCCTAAACCCTAACCCCTAAACTCAAAACAATAAACCCTAAACTATAAACCATAAACCCTAAAAATTAAACCTTGAATCGTAAACCCCTATAAACCCTAAACCTTAAGCCCTAAACCATAAAACCTAAACCCTAAACCTTAAGCCCTAAACTCTAATCCCTTAGCCCTAAACCTCAAACCCTGAGACCTAAACAATAAACCCTGAGCAGTAAACCCTAAATACAAAACACAAAACCCTAAACCCTAATCCCTTAGCCCTAAACCTTAAACCCTGAGACCTAAACCCTAAAACCTAAATCCTAAACCCTAAACCCTAAACATTAAAGCCTAAAGCCTAAAGCCTAAAACCTAAATCCTAAACCATTAGCACTAAACTTTAAACACTAAATCCTAAACCATAAACCATAAATCATAAACCGTAAACCCCAAACTCGAAACCCTAAACTCTAAATCCTAAAGCCTAAAACCTAAATCCTAAAAAATAAAACATAAACCCTAAACCCTAAGCCCTAAGCCCTAAGCCATAAACTGTAATCCCCAAGCCCTAAACCTTAAACCATAATACCTAAACCCTAAATCTTGAGCACTAAACCATAAACCCTGGACCCTAAATATTATACCCTAAATTGTAAACCATAATTCATAAATCTTAAACCCTAAACCATATAGTTGAAACCCTAAATCCTAAAAACTAAACCTTTAATCGTAAACCCCATAAACCCTAATCCTTCAGCCCTAAAAAATAAACCATAAACCCTAAAACCTAAAACCTAAGCCCTAAAATGTAATCCCTTAACCCTAAACCTTAAACCCTAAACCCTAAACACTGAGCACTAAAACCTAAACCCTAAATCCTAAGCCATAAATATTAAACCCTAAACCATAAACAATACACATTAAATACTAAACCCTAAACCCTAAACTTGAAACCCTAAACCCAACACTATAATCCCTTAGCCCTAAACCTTAAATCCTAAACCCTAAACCCTAAACCCTAAATCGTAAAACATTAACCATAAATTCTAAACCCTAAACCCAAAACATGAAACCCTAAACCCTAAACCCAAAAAACAAAACCTTGAATCATAAACCCCATGAAACCTAAACCTTTAGCCCTAAACCGTAAACTGTAAACCCTAAACCCTATATTGAAATCCCTTAGCCCTAAACCATAAACCCTGAGACCTAAATCTTAAACCCTAAACCCTAAACCCTAAGCACTAAACCCTAAACCCTAAAACCTAAATCATAATCCCTAAGCACTAAAACCTAAACCATAAACCCTAAACCCTAAACCCTAAATATTAAACCCTAAAAGATAAAAAAATAAACCATAAATACTAAACCCTAAACACTAAACTCAAAACCACAAACCCTAAAACCTAAATTGTAATCCTTTATCCCTAAACCTTAAATCTTGAACCCTAAACCCTAAACCCTTAAAATTAAACCCTAAACTGTAAACCATAAACCATAAATCTTAAACCTTAAACCTGCAACTTGAAACCCTAAACCCTAAAAACTAAACCTTGAATTTTAAACCCCATAAAAACTAACCCATGAGACCTAAACCTTAAACCCTAAACCCTAAACCATAAATATTAAATCCTAACACGTAACCCATAAATCCTAAACCCTAAACCCTAAACCATAAGCTCTAAAATGTAATCCCTTTACCCTAAACCCGAAACCCTAAACCTTGATCACTAAACCATAAACCCTAGATATTAAACCATAAACCGTAAACTTGAAACCCTAAACTATAAACCCAAAAAACTAAACCTTGAATTGTAAACCTCATATACAATAAACCCTAAACCCTAAACACTAAACCCTAAATCCTAAACCCTAAACATTAAACCCTAAACCCTAAGCCCTAAACTATAATCCATTAGTCCTAAACCTTAAACTCTAAACCCTAAACCCTAAAACCTAAACCCTAAAGGCTGAGCACTAAACCCTAAACCCTAAAACCCAAATATTAAACCGTAAAGTGTAAAGCATAAACCATAAATCCTAAACCCTAAACCCTAAACTCAAAAACACTAAACCCTAAACCATAAACCCTAAAAACTAAACCTTCAATCATAAACCCCATAAACCCTAAATATTTAGCCCTAAACCATAAACCCTAAATACTAAATCCTAAACCCTAAACACTGATCCCTTAGCCCTAAACCTTAAACCCTAAGACCTAAACATGAAAAATTAAAGCCTAAACCCTAAACCCTAAACCCTAAACCCTAAAATATAAACCCTAAGCCCTAAATTATAACCCCTTAGCCCTAAAACTTAAACCCTGAGACGTAAACCCTAAACCCTAAAACCTAAACCCTAAATCCTAAACCCTTAGCACTAAACCTTAAACCATAAACCATAAATATTAAACCCTGTAAACCATAAATCTTAAACACTACACCCTAAACTCAAAACCCTAAACCATAACAACTAACATTTGAATCATAACCCCCATAAATAATAAACACTAAACCCTAAACCCTAAACCCTAAACCCTAAGCCCTATACTTTAATCCCTTAGCCCTAAACCTTAAACCCTGAAACCTAAACCCTAAAACCTAAACCCTACACCCTGAGCACTTAACCCTTAACCCTTAACCCTTAATATTAAACCCTAAACCATAAACAATAAACCATAAACCATAAATCTTAAACTCTAAACCCTAGACCCTAAACCCTAAACCCTAAAAACTAAACCTTGAATCGTAAACCCCATAAACCCTATACCTTTAGCCCTAAACAATAAAAGCCTTAACCCTAAACCCTAAGCCCTAAATTTTAATCCCTTAGCCATAAACCTTAAACCTTGAGACCTAAACCCTAAATCCTAAATATTAAAACTTAAACCGTAAACAATAAACCATAAATCCTAAACCCTAAACCCTAAACTTTAAACCCTAAACTCTAAACACTAAAATGTAATCCCTTATCCCTAAACCTCAAATCCTAAGACCTAAACCCTAAACCATAAACCATAAATCCTAAACCCTAAACCATAAACTCAAAACCCTAAACCATAAACCCTAAAAATAAAACCTTGAATCATAAATCCTATAAACCCTAAACCCTTAGCCCTAAACCATAAACCCTAAACCCTAAACCTTAAACCCTAAGCCCTAATCCCTTAACTATAATCCACCTTAAATCCTAAGACCTAAACCCTAAACCCTAAACATTAAATGGTAAACTGTAAACCATAAACCATAAACCATAAATCATAAACCCAAAACACAAAACCCTAAATTATAAACCCTAAAAAAAGACCTTGAATCGTAAAACCCATAAACTAAACCTTTATCCCTAAACCCTAAACCATAAACCATAAATTGTAATCCCTTAGCCCTAAACCTTAAACCATGAGAAATAAACCCTAAACCCTAAACCCTTAACCCTGAGCAGTAAAACCTAAACCCTAAACCATAAACCATAAACCATAAATCCTAAACCCTAAACAATAAACTCAAAACCTAAAACCGTAAACCCTAAATCCTAACAACTAAATGTTGAATCGTAATCCCTAAACCATAAACCCTAAACACTAAACCCTAAACCTAAAACCCTAAAGTTAAAACCATAAATCCTAAACCTTAAACCCTAAACCCTAAACCCTTAACCTTAAAAATTAAGACTTGAATTGTAAACCCCATAAACCCTAAAACTTTATCCCTAAACCCTAAACCATAAGCCCTAAACTATAATCCATTAGCCCTAAACATTAAAAGCTAATACCTAAACCCTAAACCCTAAAACCTAATCCCTACACCCTAAACCCTAAACACTGAGAACTAAACCCTAAAAAATAAACCCTAAATATTAAATCCTAAACTATAAACCATAAACCATAAATCCTAAACCCTAAACCCTAAACTTTAAAGCCTAAAATCTAAAACATAAACCATAAACCATAAACCCTAAACCCTAAAAACTAAACCTTGAATCATAAACCCCATAAACCCTAAACCTTTAGCCCTAAACCATACACCCTAAAAACTAATCCCTAAACCCTAAACCCAAAGCCCTAAAATGTAATCCCTTAGCCCTAAACCCTAAACCCTAAACTATAATCCATAAACCCTAAACATTAAACCCAAAAAAGTAAACCTTGAGTCGTAAACCCCATATACCCTAAACCCTAAACCGTAAGCCCTAAACTTTAATCCCTTATCGCTAAATCTTAAACCATGAGACCTAAACCCTAAGCCATGCACACTAAACCCTAAACCATAAATATTAAACCTTAAACTATATAAAAAAACCATAAATCCTAAACCCTAAACCCTAAACTTGAAACCCTCAATACTAAACCCTAAACCCTAAAACCTAAATTGTAATCCCTTAGACATAAACCTTAAATCCCGAGACCTAAACCCTAAATCCTAAACCCTAATCCATAAACCCTAAACCCTAAACCCTAAACATTAAACCCTAAACTGTAAACCATAAAGCATAAATCCGAAACCCTAAACCGTAAACTTGAAGCCCTAAACCACAAACCCTAAAAACTAAACATTGAATCCCGTAAACCCTAAACCTTTAACCCTAAACCCTAAACCCTAAACCCTAAACAATAAATCCTAAACCGTAAACCCTAAGCCTTTAACTTGAATCCACATTAAACCCTGAGACCTAAACCCTAAACCCTAAACCCTAAAATCTAAACCTTAAACAGTAAACATTAAACCATAAATCATAAACCCTAAACCCTAAACCCTAAAACCTAAACCCTAAAAACAAAACCTTGAATCGTAAAACCCATAAACTAAACCTTTAGCCCTAAACCATAAACCCTAAACCCTTAGAAATAAACCCTAAACCCTAAATATAAAACCTTAAACTATAAACCATAAACCATAAAACCTAAACCCTAAACAATAAAATCAAAACCCTAAACCCTAAACCCAAAAAAATAAACATTGAATCATAAACCCTAAAACCTAAACCCTAAATTTGAAACTCTAAACCCTAAACACTAAAACTTAAACCCTAAACCCTAAACTCTAAACCCTAAACCCTAAACACTAAACCCTAAACTCTAAGCCCTAAACCCTAAACTCTAAACCCTAATCCATAAAAACTAAACCTAAAATCATAAACCCCATAAACCCTAAACCTTTAGCCCTAAACCCTAAGCCCTAAACTATAATCCCTTAGCCCTAAACATTAAACCCTGAGACCTAAACCCTAAATCCTAAACCTTAAACCCTAAACCCTAAAACCTAAGCGCTAAACCTTAAACCCTAAAACCTAAACCCTAAACCATAAATATTAAATCCTAAATTGTAAACCATAAACCATAAATCCTAAACCCTAAACATAAAACCCTAAAACCTAAATCATAAACCCCAAACCCTAAACCATAAATCCTAAACCCTAAACCCTAAAACCTAAACCCTAAAACCTAAAAACTAAACCTTGAATCGTAAACCCCATAAACCCTAAAACTTTAGCCCTAAACCATACACCCTATACCCTAAACCCTAAGACCTAAAATGTAATCCCTTAGCACAAAACCTTGAAGACCAAAACTTAAACCATAAAATTGAAACCCTAAACTCTAAATACTAAACCCTAAACCCTCAACCCAAAAAACTAAACCTTGAATTGTAAACCCCATATACCCTAAACCTTTAGCCCTAAACCATAAACCCTAAACCCTAAACCCTAAATCCTAAAACGTAAACCCTAAACCATAAACATTAATCCCTTAGACCTAAACCATAAACTTGAAACCCTAAACCATAAACTTGAAACCCTAAACCGTAAACCATAAACCATAAATCCTAAACCCTAAACAATAAACTCAAAACTTAAAACCCTAAACCCTAAAAACTAAACCTTGAATCATAAACCCTAAACCCTAAACCCTAAAGTTAAAAAAATAAATCCTAAACCCTAAACCCTAAACCCTTAACCTTAAAAATTAAACCTTGAATCGTAAACCCCATAAACCCTAAACCTTTATCCCCAAACCCTAAACCATAAGCCCTAAACTATAATCCCTTAGCACTAAACATTAAATGCTAAGACCTAAACACTAAACCCTAAACCCTAATCCCGACACCCTAAACCCTAAACCCTGAGCACTAAACCCTAAACCCTAAAACCTATATATTAAATCCTAAACTATAAACCATAAACCATAAATCCTAAACCCTAAACTGTAAACTTGAACGCCTAAAATCTAAAACAAAAACCCTAAACTCTAAAAACTAAACATTAAATCATAAAACCCATAAACTCTAAACCTTTAGCACTAAACCGTACACCCTAAAAACTAAACCCTAAACCCTAAACCCTAAGCCCTAAAATGTAATCCCTTAGCCCTAAACCTTAAACTCTAAATTATAAACAATAAACCCTAAATATTATACCCAAAAAACTAAACCTTGAATCGTAAACCCCATATACCCTAAACCCCAAACCCTAAAGCCTAAACCCTAAACCCTAAACTTTAATCCCTTATCCCTAAACCTTAAACCATGAGATCTAAACCCTAAGCCATGAACACTAAATCCTAAACCATAAATATTAAACCTTAAACTGTATATCAAAAACCATAAATCCTAAACCCTAAACCCTAAACTTGAAACCCTCAATACTAAACCCTAAACCCTAAACTGTAATCCCTTATCCCTAAACCTTAAATCCCAAGAGCTAAACCCTAATCCATAAACCCTAAACCATAAACCCTAAACATGAAACCCTAAACCGTAAACCATAAATCATAAATCTGAAACCCTAAACCATAAACTTAAAACCCTAAACCCTAAACCCTAAACCCTAAACCCTAAACATTGAATCCCATAAACAAAAAACCTTTAGGCCTAACTATAAACCCTAAACCCTAAACCATAAACTCTAAAAAATAAATCCTAAACCCTAAACCCTAAGCCTTTAACTTTAATCCACCTTAAACCCTGAGACCTAAACCCTAAATCCTAAACCGTAAACTCTAAACCTTAAACGGTAAACATTAAATCGTAAACTATAAACCATAAACCATAAATCATAAACCCTAAACCCTAAACACTAAAAAAAAACCTTGAATCGTAAAACCAATAAACTAAACCTTTAGCCCTAAACAATAAAACCTAAACCCTAAACCCTAAACCCTAAACCCTTAGAAATAAACCCTAAACCCTAAATATTTAACCTTAAACTATAAACCATAAAACATAAATCCTAAACCCTAAACAATAAAATCAAAACCCTAAACCCTAAACCCAAAAAAATAAACATTGAATCGTAAACCCTAAACCCTAAACCGTAAATCATAAACCCTAAACCCTAAAACCTAAAACCTAAATTTGAAACTTTAAACCCTAAACACTAATCTTCAAACCCTAAACCCTAAACTCTAAACCCTAAACCCTAAACACTAAATCTTAAACCCTAAACCCTAAATCCTAAACTCTAAGCCCTAAACCCTAAAAGCTAAACACTAAACCATAAAAACTAAACCTAAAATAGTAAACCCCATAAACCCTAAACCTTTAGCCCTAAACCCTAAGCCCTAAACTATAATCCCTTAGCCCTAAACATTAAACCCTGAGAATTAAACACAAAACCCTAAATCCTTAACCTTAAACCCTAAAACCTAAAACCTAAGCACTAAACCTTAAACCCTAAAACCTAAACCCTAAACCCTAAATATTAAATCATAAATTGTAAACCATAAACCATAAATCCTAAACCCTAAACATAAAACCCTAAAACCTATATCATAAACCCCAAAACCTAAACCATAAATCCTAAACCCTAAAACCTAAAACATAAACCCTAAACCCTAAAACCTAAACCCTAAACCCCAAAAACTAAACCTTGAATTATAAACCCCATAAACCCTAAAAATTTAGCCCTAAACCATAAACCCTAAGACATAAAATGTAATCCCTTATCACAAAACCCTAAACCTTAAACCTTGAACGCTAAACCCTAAACCATAAACTTGAAACCCTAAACTCTAAATACTAAACCCTAAACCCTCAACCCAAAAAAATAAACCTTGAATTGTAAACCCCATATACCCTAAACCTTTAGCCCTAAACCCTAAACCGTAAACCCTAAGCCCTAAACTTTAATCCCTTAGGCCTAAACCTTAAACCCTGAGACCTAAACCTTAAGCCCTACACACCAAACCATAAACCCTAAATATTAAACCTTAAATTGTATAAAATAAAAAATAAATCGTAAAACCTAAACCCTAAACTCAAAACCCTCAATACTAAACCCTAAACCCTAAACACTAAACTGTAATCCCTTAGCCATAAACCTTAAATCCTAAGACATAAACCCTAAGTCCTAAACCCTAATCCATAAACCCTAAACCCTAAATAGTAAACCCTAAACCATAAAGCATAAATCATAAATCTAAAACCCTAAACCATAAACTCGCAACCCTAAACCCTAAACAATAAACACTAAAACCTAAATACTAAAACCTAAAAACTAAACCTTGAACCCTAAATCCCATAAACCCTAAACCTTTAGCCCTAAACCATAAAACCTAAACCCTAAACCATAAACTCTAAACCCTCAATACTAAACCCTAAACCCTAAACTATAATCACTTAGCCCTAAACCTTAAACCCTGAGACCTAAACCCTAAACCCTAAACTATGAGCACTAAACCCTAAACCATAAAATACAAATCTAAAACCCTAAATCATAAACTCGAAACCCTAAACCCTAAACCCTAAAAACTAAACCTTGAACTCTAAATCCCATAAACCCTAAATCCCATAAACCCTAAACCGTTAGCCCTAAACCCTAAACAATAAATCCTCAACCCTAAACCCTAAGCCCTTAACTTTAATCCACCTTAAACCCTGAGACCTAAACCCTAAACCCTAAACCCTAAACTCTAAACCTTAAACTCTAAACATTAAATCATAAACTATAAACCATAAATCATCAACCCTAAACCCTAAACCCTAAAAACTAAACCTTGAATTGTACAACCCATAAACTAAACCTTTAGCCCTAAATAATAACACCTAAACCCTAAACCCTAAACCCTTAGAACTAAACAATAAACCCTAAATATTAAACCTTAAACTATAAACCATAAACCATAAATTCTAAACCCTAAACAATAAAATCATAACCCTAAACCCTAAACCCTAAAAAATAAACCTTGAATCGTAAACCCTAAACCCTAAATCCTAAACCCTAAAACCTAAACCCTAAATTTGAAACTCTAAACTATAAACCTTAAACCATAAACCATAAATCCTAAACTCTAAACCCTAAACCATAGACCCTAAACTCTAAACCCTAAAAACTAAACCTTGAATCATAAACCCCATAGACCCCATAAACCCTATACCATTAGCCCTAAAACATAAAGCCTAAACCCTAAACCCTAAACCCTAAACTGTAATCCCTTAGCCATAAACCTTAAACCCTGAGACCTAAACCCTAAATCCTACGCACTAAACCATAAACCTTAAATCCTAAATATCAAAACTTAAACCATAAACAATAAACCATAAATACTAAACCCTAAACCCTAAAATGTAATCCCTTATCCCTATACCTCAAATCCTAAGACCTAAACCATAAACCATAAACTAAATCCTAAACCCTAAACCATAAACTCAAAATCCTAAACCCTAAACCCTAAACCATAAACCCTCAAAATAAAACCTTGAATCATAAATCCTATAAACCCTAAACCCTTAGCCCTAAACCATAAACCCTAAACCCTAAACCTTAAACCCTAAGCCCTAATCCCTTAACTGTAATCCACCTTAAACCCTGAGACCTAAACACTAAACCCTAAAGATTAAACGGTAAATTGTAAACCATAAACCATAAACCATAAATCATAAACCCAAAACACAAAACCCTAAAATGTAAACCCTAAAAAAAAGACCTTGAATTGTAAAACCCATAAACTAAACCTTTATCCCTAAACCCTAAACCCTAAACCATAAATTATAATCCCTTAGCCCTAAACCTTAAACCATGAGAAATAAACCCTAAACCCTGAGCAGTAAACCCTAAACCCTAAATATTAGACCCTAAACCATAAACCATAAACCATAAATCCTAAACCCTAAACAATAAACTCAAAACCTAAAACCATAAACCCTAAATCCTAACAACTAAACCTTGAATCATAATCCCTAAACCATAAACCCTAAACCCTGAACCCTAAACCATAAACTCAAAACATTAAACCCTAAAACCTAAACCCTAAACCATAAAGCCTAAAAATAAAACCTTGAATCCTAAATGCTATAAACCCTAAAACTTTAGCCCTAAACCATAAACCCTAAACCATAAACCTTAAACCCTAAGCCCTAATCCCTTAACTGTGATCCACCTTAAACCCTGATACCTAAACCCTAAACCCTAAACCCTAAACATTAAATGGTAAACTATAAACCATAAACCCAAAACCCAAAACTGTAAACCCTAAAAACAAGACCTTGAATTGTAAAACCCATAAACTAGATCTTTATCACAAAACCCTAAGACCTAAAATGTAATCCCTTAACACAAAGCCCTAAACCCTAAACATTGAACACTAAACCCTAAACCATAAACTTGAAACCCTAAACTCTAAATACTAAACCCTCAACCCAAAAAACTAAACCTTGAATTGTAAACCCCATATACCCTAAACCTTTAGCCCTAAACCATTAACCCTAAAACCTAAACCCTAAGTCCTAAACCCTAAACCGTAAACCCTAAGCCCTAAACTTTAATCCCTTAGCCCTAAACCGTAAACTTGAAACCCTAAACCCTAAATATTAGACCCTAAACCATAAACCATAAACCATAAATCCTAAACCCTAAACAATAAACTCAAAACCTAAAACCCTAAACCCTAAACCCTAACAACTAAACCTTGAATCGTAAACCCTAAACCATAAACCCTAAACCCTAAACCCAAAACCCTAAAGTTAAAACGTTAAACCCTAAACCCTAAACCCTTAACCTTAAAAATTAAACCTTGAATCGTAAACCCCATAAACCCTAAACCTTTATCCCTAAACCCCAAACCATAAGCCCTAAACTATAATCCCTTAGCCCTAAACATTAAACGCTGAGACCTAAACCATAAATCCTAAACCCTAATCCCTACAACATAAACCCTAAACCCTAAATATTAAATCCTAAACTATAAACCATAAACCATAAATCCTAAAACCTAAACCCTAAACCCTAAAATTGAAAGCCTAAAATATAAAACATAAACCCTAAACACTAAACCCTAAAGCCTAAAAACTAAACCTTGAATCATAAACCTCATAAACCCTAAACATTAAGCCCTAAACCATGCACCCTAAAAACTAAACCCTAAACCCTAAACCCTAAGCCCTAAAATGTAATCCCTTAGCCCTAAACCCTAAACCCTAAAATATAAACCATAAACCATAAATATTAAACCCAAAAAACTAAACCTTGAAACGTAAACCCCATATACCCTAAACCTTTAGCCCTAAACCCTAAACCCTAAAACTTAAACCCTAAGCCCTAAACTTTAATCCCTTAGCCCTAAACCTTAAACCATGAGACCTAAACCCTAAGCCATGCACACTAAACCCTAAACCATAAATATTAAACCTTAAAATGTATACAAAAAACCATAAACCCTAAACCCTAAACCCTAAACTTGAAACCCTCACTACTAAACCCTAAACCCTAAACTATAATTCCTTAGCCCTAAACCTTAAATCCGAAGACCTAAACCCTAAACCATAAACCATAAACCGTAAACCATAAAGCATAAATCTGAAACCCTAAACCGTAAACTTGAAACCCTGAACCATAAAACCTAAACCCTAAACCCTAAAAACTAAACACTGAATCCCATAAACCCTAAACCTTTATCCCTAACCATAAACCCTAAAATCAAAACCCTAAACTCTAAACAATAAATCCTAAACCATAAACCCTAAGCCTTTAACTTTAATCCATCTTAAACCCTGAGACTTAAACCCTAAATCCTAAACCCTAAACTCTAAACCTTAAATGGTAAATATTAAATCGGAAAACTGAAACCATAAACAATACAGAAGAAACCCGAAACCCTAAACCATAAACCCTCCAAAAACAAAACCGGAAGCATAAAAAACCCATACACTGAAACCTTGAGCCCGAAACCAGAAAACGTTAAACCCCTACAACCCCTAAAACCTGTGAAACGTTCCCCTGAGAACTAAACCCTAAACCCGAACCCCCTTTATACAATAAACCCGAAACCCTAAATATTTCCACCTCTAAACTATAAACCACAAAACCAGGAAACCCATCAACCACACCCTAAAGCCATCAACTCCAACCACCCTTTCCCCACCTAACCCACAACCAAACCTACCCCTTGACTGTACACACCCCCGGAAACCATGGGAAAGCCGATAGCCGAAACCCTGAAAACCGGAGACCCGACAGGGAAAACGCGAAAAACCCGAAACACGAAAAACGGGAAACCCGAAACCCGAAACGCGAAACCCCGAAACGAACACGAAAACGTAAACCCGAAACCGTAAACCCGGAAACTAGCCCTAAATCCCTGAAAAATCCCCCGGCGGGACAGTGATAACCCAGAAAAACGAAACAGAAACCGGAACCCATAAAATTAAAAAGAAACCTAAAAATCATAAAACCCCATTACACCCTAAAACTTTAGCCCTAAACCGAAGCCCTAAAAATATTAATCCCGTGCGGCCCTGAACACCTGCAACCGGGACCGAATACCCGAAAGGCGTAAAAAAACGAAACCCAACCCGAAAACGAAGACACGAACCGGAAACGCCGAAAACCGAAACCCGAAACCGAAAAGAGGAAAGCCGAAAAGGGCGGAACCATAAAACCAGAAAGCCGAAACCCTAAACATTACAAACCCTTAAAACCTAAATCATAAACCCCAAACCCTTTAAACCATAAACTCCAAACCCTAAACTAGGAAACCTGAAACCAAAACATTAACCCTCAACCCTTAAAAACCTAAGCCTAAACCCTAAAACTAAAACATTGAATCGTCAAACCCCAATAAAAACCATACAAACTTTAGCCCTAAAACCATACACCCAAAACCTAAACCCTAAACCTAAAATGTAATCCTTAGCACAAATAACACTACAACCCTAAAACCTTAATACTAAACCCTAAACCATAAACTTGAAACCTTAAACTTTAAATACTAAACCCTAAACACCCAACCCAAAAAGACAAACTTGAAAATTGTAAACCCCCATTACCCTAAACCTTTAGCCCTAAACCATAAACCCTAAACCCTAAGCCTTAAACCCTAAACCCTAAACCCTAAGCCCTAAGCTTTAATCCTTTAGCCCTAAACCTTAAACCCTGAGACCTAAACCTTAAGCCCTACACACTAAACCCTAAACCCTAAATATTAAAACATAAATCGTATATAATAAACCATAAATCATAAACCCTAAACCCTAAACTCGAAACCCTAAACCCTAAACTATAATCCCTTAAACATAAACTTTAAATCCTAAGACAGAAACCCTAAATCCTAAACAATATTCCATAAACCCTAAACCCTAAACATTAAACCCTAAACCGTAAACCATAAAATATAAATCTAAAACCCTAAACCCTAAACCCTAAAAACTAAACCTTGAACCCTAAATCCTATAAACCCTAAACCTTTAGCCCTAAACCATAAACCTTAAACCCTAAACAATAAATCCTCAACGCAAAAACCTAAACCCTAAACTCGAAACCCTCAATACTAAACCCTAAACCCTAAACCCTAAATTATAATCACTTAGCCCAAAACCTTAAACCCCGGGGGACCTAAACCATAAACCTCAAACCTAAACTAGGAAGCAACTACCCCCTAAACCAACACTCAAAGCATAAATCTAAAACTCTAACCCCTAAACTCAAACCCCTAAACCCTAACCCTAAACCCTAAAAACTAAACCTTGAACCCTAAATCCCATAAAACTTAAACCTTTAGCCCTAAACCATAAACAATAAATCCTCAACACTAAACTGTAAGCCCTTAACTTTAATCCACCATAAACCCTGAGACCTAAACCCTAAACCCTAAACCCTAAACTCTAAACCTTAAACGCTAAACATTAAATTCTAAACTATAAACCATAAACCATAAATCATCAACGCTAAACATAAAACCCTAAACCCTAAAAGCTAAACCTTGAATCGTACAACCCATAAAATAAACCTTTATCCCTAAGGCATAAAACATAAACCCTAAACCCTAAACCCTGAGAACTAAACCCTAGACCCTAAACCCTAAACCATAAACCCTAAACCCTTAGAACTAAACCGTAAACCCTAAATATTAAACCTTAGACTATAAACCATGAACCATAAATCCTAAACGCTAAAAAACAAAATCATAACCCTAAACCCTAAACCCCAAAAAATAAACCTTGAATCGTAAACCCTAAATCCTAAACCCTAAAACCTAAACCCTAAATTTGAAACTATAAACCCTAAACACTAAACCTTAAACCATAAACCCTAAACCCTAAACTCTAAATACTAAACCTTAAACCCTAAACCCTAAACCCTAAATTTGAAACCCTAATCCCTAAACCCTAAATCCTAAACCATAAAAAAAAACCTCAAATCATAAACCCCATAAACCCTAAACCTTTAGCCTTAAACCCTTAGCCCTAATGTATAATCCCTCAGCCATAAACATTAAATCCTGAGACCTAAACACTAAACCCTAAATCCTAAACCCTAAACCCTAAAACCTAAGCACTAAACCCTAAACCCTAAACCCTAAATATTAAATCCTAAACTATAAACCATAAACCATAAATCCTAAACCCTAAACATAAAACCCTAAAACCTAAAACATAAACCCTAAACCCTAAACCATCAATCCTAAACCCTAAACTAGAAACCCTAAAACCTAAAATATTAACCATAAACCCGCAACCATAAACCCTAAAACCTAAACCCTAAACCCTAAAAACTAAACCTTGAATCGTAAACCCCATAAACACTAAACCTTTATCCCTAAACCATAAACCCTAAATGCTAAACCCTAAACCCTAAGCCCTAAAATGTAATCCCTTAGCCCTAAACCCTAAATATTAAACCCTAAACCATAAACTTGAAACCCTAAACTCTAAACCCTAAACCCTAAATACTATACACAAAAAACAAAACCTTGAATAATAAACCCCATATACCCTAAACCCTAAACCTTAAACCCTTAACCCTAAAGCCTCAACCCTAAACCCTAAACCCTAAATTCTAAACCCTAAACCCTAAACTATAATCGATTAGCCTTAAACCTTAAACCCTGAGACCTAAACCCTAAACCCTAAATCCTAAAACCCTAAATATTAATCCTTAAACCGTAAACAATAAACCATAAATCCTAAACCTTATACCCTAAACTTGAAACCCTAACCCCTAAACTCTAAACTATAATCCCTTAGCCCTAAACATTAAATCCTGAGACCTAAACCCTAAATCCTAAACCCTAATCTATAAATCCTAAACCCTAAACCCTAAACATTAAACCCTAAACCATTAACCATAAACCATAAATACTAAACCCTAAACCCTAAACCCTAAAAACTAAATCCTGAATCCTAAATCCCATAAACTCTAAACCTTTAGCCCTAAACCATAAACCCTAAAACCTAAAACCTAAACCCTAAGCCCTTACCTTTAATCCACCTTAAACCCTGAGACCTAAACCCTAAACCCTAAATATTAAACCCTAAAAAGTAAAACATAAACCATAAATCCCAAACCCTAAACAATGAACTAAAATACCTAAACCCTAATCCCTAAACCCTAAAAAATAAATTTTGAATCATAAACCCATAAACCATAAACACTAAAAACTAAACTGTGAATCATAAACCCTTTAAACCCTAAATATTTAACCCTAAACCCTAAACTATAAACCCTAAGCCCTAAACTATAATCCCTTAACCTAAAACATTAAACCCTGAGACCTAAACCCTAAACCATAAATCCTAAACCTTAAACCCTAAACCCTAAGCACTAAACCCTAAATATTAAATCCTAAACTTTAAACCATAAACCATAAATCGTAAACCCTAAACCCTAAACTCAAAACCATAAAACCTAAAATCTAAACCCTAAAATCTAAACCCTAAAACCTAAACCCTAAAAACAAAACCTTGAATCATAATCCCCATAAACCCTAAACCATTATACATAAACCATAAACCCTAAATGCTAAACCCTAAACCCTAAGCCCTAAAATGTAATCCCTTAGCCCTAAACACTAAATCCTAAACCTTGAGCACTAAACCCTAAACCCTAAACTATAAAATTGAAACCCTAAACCCTATACCCTATACCCTAAACCTAAAACGCAAAAAACTAAAACTTGAATAATAAACCCCATATAACCTAAACCCTAAACCCTAAACCCTAAATCCTAAATGCAAAACCCTAAACCCTAAACCCTAAACATCAAACCATAAACCCTAAACCCTTAGCCCTTAAATGTACTTGATTATCCCTAAACCTTAAACTCTGAGACCTAAACCCTAAACCCTAAACCCCAAATATTAAACCCTAAAGCATAAAACATAAACCTTAAATACTAAACCCTAAACCCTAAACTCAAAACCCTCAACCCTAATCCCTAAGCCCTAAACCCTAAAAAAAACCTTGAATCGTAAACCCCATAAACCCTAAACCTTTAGCCCTAAACCCTAAACTTTAATCCCCTAGACCTAAAATTTAAACCTTGAAACCCTAAACCCTAAACCCTAACTCATAAAAAATAAACCATTAAAATTGAATATTGATTCATACACCTGAAAAACCCTAAACCTTTAGCTCTAAACCATAAAAACTAAACCCTAAACACCAAACCCTAAACCCTAAACACTGAACCCTAAACCATGAGCACTAAACCTTAAACTGTAAACCCTAAACATTAAACCATAAACCATAAACCATAAACCGTAAATCCTCAACCCTAAACCCTAATCTCAAAACCCTAAACCCTAAACCCTAAAAACTAAACATTGAATCAAAAACCCCATAAACCGTAAACCATAAACCCTCAATCCTAAACCCTAAACCAAAACCCTTAGACCAAAACCTTAAACCATAAGACCTAAACCCTAAACCCTAAACCCTAAAAATTAAACCCTAAACCATAAACCATAAATCCTAAACCCTAAAACCTAAACTCAAAACCCTAACCCCTAAACCCGAAACCCTAAACCCTAAACTATAATCACTTAGCCATAAACCTTAAACCCTGAGACCTAAACCCTAAACCCTAAACTATGAGAACTAAACCCTAAACCATAAAGCATAAATCTAAAACCCTAAACCATAAACTTGAAACCCTAAACCCTAAAAAATAAACCTTGAACCCTAAATCCCATAAACCCTAAACCTTTAGCCCTAAACCATAAACCATAAACCCTAAACCCTAAACCCTAAAAAATAAATCCTCAACCCTAAACCCTAAGCCCTTAACTTTAATCCACCTTAAATCCTGAGACCTAAACCGTAAACCGTAAACCCTAAATTCTAAACCTTAAATGCTAAACATTAAATCGTAAACTATAAACCATAAACCATAAATCATCAACCCTAAACCCTAAAAAACTAAACCTTTAATCGTATAACCCATAAACTAAACCTTTAGCCCTAATCCATAAAACCTAAACCCTAAACCCTAAACCATGAGAACTAAACCCTAGACCCTAAACCATAAACCCTACAACCTTAGAACTAAACCCTAAACCCTAAATATTAAACCTTAAACTATAAACCATAAACAATAAATCCTAAAACCTAAACAATAAAATCATAACACTAAACCCTAAACCCTAAAAAATAAACCTTAAATCGTAAACCCTAAACTCTAAAACCTAAACCCTAAATTTGAAACTCTAAACCCTAAACACTAAACCTTAAACACTAAAACCTAAACCCTAAACTTTAAATACTAAACCTTAAACCCTAAATCCTAAACCATAAACCCTAAATTCTAAACCCTAATCACTAAACCCTAAACCCTATACCATAAAAACTAAACCTCAAATCGTAAACCCCATAAACCCTAAACATTTAGCCCTAAACCCTAAGCCCTGAAGTATAATCCCTCAGCCCTAAACATTACACCCTGAGACCTAAACCCTAAATCCCATACCCAAAAAACTAAACCTTGAATCATAAACCCTAAACATGAAACCCTCAACCCTAAACCCTAAACATGAAACCCTCAACCCTAAACCCTAAACATGAAACCCTAAACCCTAAACCCTCAGCCCTAAAATGTAATTGATTATCCTAAACCTTAAACTCTAAGGCCTAAACCCTAAACACTAAACCCAAAACCCTGAGCACTAAACCCTAAAACCCAAATATTAAACCCTAAAGCATAAAGCATAAACATTAAATACTAAACCCTAAACCCTAAACTAAATACCCTCAATCGTAAGCCCTAAACCCTAAACCCTAAAAACTAAACCATGAATCGTAAACCCCATAAACCCTAAACCTTTATCCCTAAACCATAAACCCTAAACCCTACACTTTAATCCCTTAGACATAAACTTTAAACCTTGAAACACTAAACCCTAAACCTGAACTCATAAACCATAAACCATAAAAACTGAATATTGATTCATAAACCCCAAAAACCCTAAACCTTTAGCACTAAACCATAAACACTAAACCCTAAACCCCAAACCCTAAACCCTAAACACTAAACCTTAAACAATGAGCACTAAACGTTAAACCCTAAACCCTAAACATTAAACCCTAAACCATAAACCATAAACCATAAATCCTACACCCTAAACCCTAAACTTGAAACCCTAAAAACTACACCTTGAATCATAAACTCCATAAACCATAAACCTTTAGCCCTAAACCATAAACCGTAAACCATAAACCATAAATCCTAAACCCTAAACCCTAAACTCAAAACCCTAACCCCTAAAACCTAAACTATAATCACTTAGCCCTAAACCTTAAACCCTAAGACCTAAACGCTAAACCATAAACTATGAGCACTAAACCCTAAACCATAAAGCATAAATCTAAAACCCTAAACCATAAACTCAAAACCCTAAACCCTAAACCCTAAACCCTAAAAACTAAACCTTGAATCATAAACCCCATATAACCTAAACCCTAAACCCTAAACCCTAAAAATGAAACCATAAACCCTAAACCCTCAGCCAAAAAATGTAATTGATTATCCCTAAACCTTAAACTCGGAGACCTAAACCCTAAACCCTAAACCCTAAACCCAAAACCCTGAGCACTAAACCCTAAACCCCAAATATTAAACCCTAAAGCATAAAGTATAAACCTTAAATACTAAACCCTAAACCAAAAAACTAAACCTTGAAACATAAACCCCATATAACCTAAACCCTAAACCCTAAACCCTAAACCATAAAGCATAAATCTAAAACCCTAAACCATAAACCCTAAACCCTAAACCCAAAACCCTGAGCACTAAACCCTAAACCCCAAATATTAAACCCTAAAGCATAAAGCATAAACCTTAAATACTAAACCCTAAACCCAAAAAACTAAACTTTGAATCATAAACCCCGTATAACCTAAACCCTAAACTCTAAACTCTAAACCCTAAACTATAATCACTTAGCCCTAAACCTTAAACCCTGAGACCTAAACCCTAAACCCTAAACTATGAGCACTAAACCCTAAACCATAAAGCATAAATCTAAATCCCTAAACCATAAACTCAAAACCCTAAACCCTAAACCCTAAAAACTAAACCTTGAATCATAAACCCCATATAACCTAAACCCTAAACCCTAAACCCTAAACATGAAACCCTAAAACCTAAACCCTTAGCCCTAAAATGTAATTGATTATCCCTAAACATTAAATTCTGAGACTTAAAACATAAACCCTAAACCCAAAACCCTGAGCACTAAACCCTAAACCCCAAATATTAAACCCTAAAGCATAAAGCTAAAACCTTAAATAGTAAACCCTAAAACCTAAACTATCAGCACTAAACCCTAAACCCTAAGCACTAAACCCTAAACCCTAAACTCTACACTCGAAACCCTAAACCCTAAACCTTGAATCATAAACCCCATATAACCTAAACCCTAAACCCTAAATCCTAAATGTAAAACCATAAACCCTAAACATGAAACCCTAAACCCTAAACCCTCAGCCCTAAAATGTAATTGATTATCCCTAAACCATAAACCATAAAACCTAAACCCTAAACCCTAAAACCAAAACTAGAGCACTAAACCCTAAACCCCAAATATTAAACACTAATGCATAAAGCATAAACCTTAAATACTAAACCCTAAACCCTAAACAATGAGCACTAAACCCTAAGCACTAAACCCTAAACCCTAAACCCTAAACCTTGAATCATAAAGCTTATATAACCTAAACCCTAAACACAAAACCCTAAACCCTAAACCCTAAACCCTAAACATGAAACCCTAATCCCTAAACAATCATCCATAAAATGTAATTGATTATCCGTAAACCTTAAACTCTGAGACCTAAACCATAAACCATAAACTCAAAACCATAAACTCGAAACCCTAAACCCTAAACCCTAAACCCTAAACTCTAAACCCTAAACTATAATCACTTAGCCCTAAACCTTAAACCATGAGACCTAAACCCTAAACCCTAAACCCTAAACTATGAGCACTAAACCCTAAACAATAAAGCACAAATCTAAAATCCTAAACCATAAACTCGAAACCCTAAACCCTAAAAACTAAACCTTGAATCATAAACCCCATATAACCTAAACCCTAAACCCTAAAACATAAACCATAAATCTAAAACCCTAAACCATAAACTTGAAACCCTAAACCCTAAACCCTAAACCCAAAAAACTAAACCTCGAATCATAAACCCCATATAACCTAAACCCCAAATATTAAACCCTAAAGCATAAAGCATAAACCTTAAATACTAAACCCTAAACTATGAGCACTAAACCCTAAACCTTAAGCACTAAACCCTAAACCCTAAACTCTAAACTCATAAACCTAAACCCTAAACCCTAAACCTTGAATCGTAAACATCATATACCCTAAACCTTTATCCCTAAACCATAAATTTTAAACCCTAAACCCTAAGCCTTAAATTTTAATCCCTTAACCCTAAACCTTAAACCCTGAGACCTAAACCCTAAACCCTAAAACATAAACCATATATCCTAAACCCTAAATCCTAAACCCTAAATACTAAACACTAAAAACTAAACCTTGAATTGTAAACACCATAAACCCTATACCTTTTGCCTTAAACTATAAACCCTAAACTGTAATCCCTTTGTCCTAAACCTTAAACCCTGAGACCTAAACCCTAAACCATAAACCATAAATCCTAAACCATAAACCATAAATCCTAAACCCTAAACCCTAAACCTTAAAACATAAACCCTAATCCCTATAATGTAATCGCTTACCCCTAAACCTTAAACCCTGATACCTAAACCCTAAACCCTAAATCCTAAAAAATAAAGTTGAATCATAAACCCCATAAACCCTAAATCTTGTTCCCTAAACCTTAATGCCTAAACCCTCAACCATCAACCCTAAGCCCTAAACTATAATCTGTTATCCCTAAACCTTAAACCCTGAGACCTAACCCTAAACACTAAAACTTTATTTCTAAACCATAAACCCCAAACCCCAAACCCTAAACCTTAAGCCCTAAACTATAATCCACCTTAAACCCTAAGACCTAAACCCTGAGACCTAATCCGTAAACCCTAAACCTTAAACCCTAAAAAATAAAACCCTAAACCGTAAACCATAAACCATAAATCATAAACCCTAAACCCTATACTCAAAACCATAAACCATAAACCCTAAACCATAAAAACTAAACCTTCAATCGTAAAGACTATACACCCTAAACATTTAGCCTTAATCCATAAACCCTAAACCCTAAACTCTTATCCCTACACCTTAAACCCTAAAAAATAAACCCTAAATCCTAAACCCTAAACCGTAAATCATAAACCCTTAACCCTAAACCCTAAAAACTAAATCTTGAATCATAAACCCTATAAAACCTAAACGTTTAGCCCTAAACCTTAAATCCTCAACCCTAAACCCTAAACCTGAAACCCTAAACCCTAAACCCTAAGCCCTAAACTATAATCCCTTAGCCCTAAACTTTAAACCCTGACAACTAAACACTAAACCCTAAACCCTAAACACTGAGCACTAAATCCTAAACCCTAAATTATAAACTCTAAACCCTTAATCCTAAACCCTAAACCCTAAATCCTATACCCTAAACAATAAACGCTAATAACTAAACCTGGAATCGTAAACCCCATAAACCTTTACCCCTAAACCCTGAACCCTAAACCCTAAGCCCTATAATGTAATCCCTTAGCCTAGCCTTAAAATCTGAGACGTAAACCCTAAACCCTAAAACCTGAGCACTAATCCCTAAAACCTTAACCATAAATATTAAACCCTAAACCCTGAAACACAAACCATATATCCTAAACCCTAAACCCTGAAGTCAAAACCCTAAACCCTAAACCCTAAGCCATAAATCATAAACCCTAAACCCTAAATCCTAAACCCTAAAAAATAAACCTTGAATTATAAACCCCATAAACCCTATACCTTTAGCCTTAAACAATAAACCCTAAACCCTAAACCATAAATCCTAAACTCAAAACCCTAAACACTAAAACCTAAACCCTAAGCCCTAAAATGTAATCACTTAGCCCTAAACCTTAAACCATAAACCCTAAACCCTAAAAATTAAATGTTGAATCATAAACTCCATAAGCCCTAAACCTTTATCCCTAAACCTTAATTCCTAAACCCTCAACACTCAACCCTAAGCCCTAAACTATAATCCCTTAGCCCTAATCCTTAAACCCTGAGACCTAACCCTAAACCCTAAACCTTTATTCTTAAAACATAAACCCTAAACCCTTACCCCTAAACTATAATCCACCTTAAACCCTGAGACCTAAATCCTAAGTCAAAAACCCTAAACCTTAAACCCTAAAAAATAAACCCTAAACCATAAAGTATAAATAACAAACCCTAAACCCTATACTCAAAACCATAAACCCTAAACCCTAAACCCTAAAAAATAATCCTTGAATCGTAAAACTTGTACACCCTAAACCTTTAGCCCTAATCCATAAACCCTAAACCATAAACCCTAAACCCTAAGCCCTAAAATGTAATCCCTTAGACCTACACCTTAAAACCTAAAAACTAAACCTTGAATCGTAAACCTCATAAACACTAAACCTTTAGCCCTAAATCCTAAAACTTAAACCCTAAACCTTAAACCTTAAACCCTAAACTATAAACCATAAAAATTAAATCCTAAACCATAAACCCTAAAGACTAAACCCTAAACCCTAAACACTAAAACATAAACTCTAAAAACTAAACCATGAATCGTAAACTTTAAACCATAAACTCTAAACCCTAAACCCTAAATCCTAAACCCTAAACCCTAAACCCTAAATCCTAAACCCTTAACCCTAAACCCTAAACCCTTAAACCCTAAACCCTAAAAACTAAACCTTGAATCATAAACCCTATAAAACCTAAACCTTTAGCCCTAAACCAGAAACCCTAAACCTGAAACCCTAAACCATAAACCCTAAGCCATAAATTATAATCACTTAGCCCTAAAATTTAAACCCTGAGACCTAAAAACTAAACCCTAAACCCTAAAAACTGAGCACTAAATCCTAAACCCGAAATTATAAACTCTAAACTCTAAACCCTAAACCCTAAACCCTAAATCCTAATCCCTAAACAATAAACACTAATAACTAAACCTTTAATCGTAAACCTTATAAACCTTTAGCCCTAAACCCTAAACCCTAAACCCTAAGCCCTAAACTACAATCCTTTAGCCCAACCTTAAACCCTGAGACCTAAACCCTAAACCCTAAACTCTAAACCCTAAAACCTTAACCCTAATATTACACCCTAAAAAATAAACAAATAAACCATAAATCCTAAACCCTAAATACTAAACTCGAAACCCTAAACCCTAAACCCTAAACCCTTAGCCCTAAACCTTAAACCCTGAGACCTAAACCTTAAAACCTAAAACCTAAACCCTAAACCCTAAACAATAAACTGTAAATCATAAACCTTAAAACCCAAACTCAAAACCCTAAACCCTAAAACCTAAACCCTAAAAAATAAACCATAAGCCCTAAACCATAAACCACGAGACATAAACCTTAAACCCTAACCCCTGAGCACTAAACCCTTAACCCTTAACCCTAAAACATATACCCTAAACCCTAAACCATAATCCATAAATCCTAAACCCTAAACCATATACTTGAAACCCTAAATCTTAAAAACTAAACCTTTAATCATAAACCCCATAAACCCTAAAATTTTAGTCCTAAAAAATAAACCATAAACCCTAAACCCTAAAACCTAAGACCTAAAATGTAATCACTTAACCCTAAACCTTACACCATGAGACCTAAAGCCTAAACCTTAAACCCTAAACCCTGAGCACTAAATCTAAACCCTAAATTCTAAACACTAAACATTAAACCCTAAACCATAAATAATACACCATAAATCATAAACCCTAAATTGAAACCCTAAACCCTAAACTCTAATCCCCTACCCCTAAACATTAAATCCTAAATCCTAAACCCAAAACTCAAAACCCTAAACCCTAAACCCTAAAACCTAAAATCTAAACCCTAAAACCTGAGGACTAAACCCTAAAACATTAACCCTACATATTACACACTAAAGTATAAATAATAAACCATAAATCCTAAACAATAAATACTAAACTTGAAACCCTAAACTCTAAACCTTAAATCGTAAACCCCATAAACCCTAAACCTTTAGCTCTAAACCCTAAGCCCTAAACCCTAAACCTTAAGCCCTAAACTATAATCCATTAGCCCTAAACCTTAAAAAATAAAATCTAAACCCTAAACCTTGAGCACTAAAACCATAAACCATAAACCCTAAATCCTAAACCGTAAACTCAAAACCCTAAAGCCTAAAGCCTAAACTCTAAAAACATAACCACAAATCATAAACCCTAAACCCTAACCCCTAAACCCTAAATCCTAAACCCTAAAGTTCAAACCCTAAATCCTAAACCTTAAAACCTAATCCTAAACCCTAAACCCTAAAAACTAAACCTTGAATCATAAACCTCATAAACCATAAATCTTTAGCTCTAAACCCTAAACCCTAAACCCTAAGCCCTAAAATGTAATCCATTAGTCCTAAACCTTCAACCCTAAACACTAAGCACTAAACCCTAAATATTAAACCCTAAATCTTAAACCATAAACCATAAATCCTAAACCTTAAACCCTAAACTTTAAACCCTAAACCCTAAACTCTAAACCCTAAATGATAAACCATAAAACCTAATAACTAAACCTTGAATTGTAAACCCCATAAACCTTTAGCCCTAAAGCCTAAGCCCTAAAATGTAATCCTTGAGCCCTAAACCTTAAACTATGAGACCTAAACCCTAAACCCTAAGCACTAAACCATAAACCCTAAATCCTAAACCCCAAACCCTGAGCACTAAACCCTAAAAACTTAACCCTAAATATTAAACCCTAAACTGTAAAAATAAACCATAAATCCTAAATCCTAAACACTAAACTCAAAACCCTAAACCCTAAACCCTAAACACTAAACCTTGAATCGTAAACCCCATAAATCCTAAACCTTTAGCCCAAAACCCAAAACCTTAAGCCCTAAACTGTAATCCCTTGAGCCTAAACCTTAAACCCTGAGACCTAAACCCTAAACCCTGAGCAATAAACCCTAAACCCTTAACCCTAAATATTAAACCCTAAACCATAAACCAGAAACCATAAATCCTAAACCCTAAACCCTAAAATTCAAACTCTAAACCCTAAATCCTAAAAACCAAACCTTGAATCATAAACCCCATAAACCCTAAAACTTTAGCAGTAAGCCATAAACCCTAAACCCTAAAACATAAACTTTAAGCCTTAATCTATAATCCCTTGGCCCTAAACCTTACACAGTGAAACCTAAACCCTAAACCTTAAACCTTAAACCCTAAAAACTAAACCTTAAATTGTAAACCTCATAAACCCTAAATATTTAGCCCTAAACCCTAAACCCTAAACCCTAAGCCCTAGATTATAATCCCTTAGCCCTAAACCTTAAACCCTAAACACTAAGCACTAAACCCTAAATATTAAACCCTAAATCTTAAACCATAAACAATAAATCATAAACTTTAAACCATAAACTTTAAACCATAAACCCTAAACTCTAAACAATAAATCCTAAATCCTAAACGATAAACCATAAACCCTAATAACTAAACCTTGAATTACAAACCCCATAAACCTTTAGCCCTAAAACCTAAACCCTAAAGCCTAAGCCCTAAAATTTAATCCCTTAGCCCTAAACCTTAAACTATAAGACCTAAACCATAAACCCTTAACCCTAAACCTTAAGCACTAAACCATAAACCCTAAATCCTAAACCTTAAACCTTGAGTACTAAACCCTAAAACCTTAACCCTAAATATTAAAACCTAAACCCTAAACACTAAAATTTGAATCGTAAACCCCATAAATCCTAAACCTTTAGCCTAAAACCCTAAACCCTAAACCTTAAGCCCTAAACTGTAATCCCTTAAACCTAAACCTTAAACCCTGAGACCTAAACCCTAAATCCTGAGCACTAAACCCTTAACCCTAAATATTAAACCCTAAACCATAAACCATAAATCCTAAACCCTACACCCTAAAATTCAAACTCTAAACCCTAAATCCTAAAAACCAAACCTTGAATCGTAAACCCCATAAACCCTAAACATTTAGTAATAAGCCATAAAACCTAAACCCTTAAACATAAACCTTAAGCCTTAATCTATAATCCCTTAGCCCTAAACCGTAAACCCTAAGCATCAAATGAAATCCATTAGCACTAAACCCTAAATGCTAAACCTTTGGGACTAAACCGTAAGCCCTAAATATTAAACCCTAAACCGTAAAAACAAAAACCTAAAACCCAAACCCAAAAAACCAAACATTTAATCATAAACCCCATATACCCTAAACCATAAACCGTAAACCCTAAAATATAAACCCTAAATCCTAAACTATAATCCATCAGCCCTAGACATTAAACCCAAAGACCTAAACCCTAAACCCTAAACTGTAAACCCTAAACCATAAACCATAAGTAGTAAATGATCAACCATAAATACTAAACACTAAACCCTAAACTCAAAACCATAAACCCTAAACACTAAACCCTAAACCATAAAAATTAAACCTTGAATCGTAAACACCTATAAACCCTAAACCATTAGCACTAAACCATAAAACCAAAACCCAAAACCCTAAACCCTAAACCCTCAACCCTAAACCAAGCCCTAAAATATAATCCCTTAGCCCTAAATCTCAAACCATGAGACCTAAACAATAAATCCTGAGTAATAAACCCTAAATACTAAACCCTAACCCCTAAACCCTAATCCCTTAGCCCTAAACCTTAAACCCTAAGACCTAAAGTGTAAAACCTAAACCCTAAACCATTAGCACTAAGCTTTAAACCATAAACCATAAACCATAAATAATAAACCTTAAACCCCAAACTCAAAACCCTAAACCCTAAATCCTAAACCCTAAAACCTAAACCCTAAAAAATAAACCCTAAACACTAAACCCTAAGCCCTAAACTGTAATCCCTAAGCCCTAAACCTTAAACCATGAGACCTAAAACCTAAACCCTAAATGCTGAGAACAAAACCCTAAACCCTTAACCCTAAATATTATACCCTAAACCATAAACCATAATCCATAAATCCTAAACCCTAAACCATATACTCGAAACCCTAAATCTTAAAAACTAAACCTTTAATCATAAACCCCATAAACCCTAAACCTTTATCCCTAAAAATAAACCATAAACTATAAAACCTAAAACCTAATCCCTAAAATGTAATCCCTTAACCCTAAACCTTAAACCCTGAGACCTAAACCCTAATCCTTAAACCCTAAACCCTAAACCCTAAGCATTGAGCACTAAAACCTAAACCCTAAATCATAAACTATAAAATTGAAACCCTAAACCCTAAACACTATACCCTAAACCTAAAACCTAAAAAACTAAACCTTGAATCATAAACCCCATATAACCTAAACCCTAAACCCTAAACCCTAAATCCTAAATGCAAAACCCTAAACCCTAAACATGAAACCCTAAACCCTAAACCCTTAGCCCTTAAATGTAATTGATTATCCCTAAACCTTAAACTCTGAGACCTAAACCCTAAAACCAAACCCTAAACCCTAAGCACTAAACCCTAATCCCCAAATATTAAACCCTAAAGCATAAAACATAAACCTTAAATACTAAACCCTAAACCCTAAACTCAAAACCCTCAACCCTAATCCCTAAACCCTAAAAACTAAACCTTGAATCGTAAATCCCATAAACCCTAAACCTTTAGCCCTAAACCATAAACATCAATCCCTTAGACCTAAACTTTAAACCTTGAAACCCTAAACCCTAAACCCTAACTCATAAACCATAAACCATAAAAACTGAATATTGATTCATAAACCCCAAAAACCCTAAACCTTTAGTACTAAACCATAAATACTAAACCCTAAACACCAAACCCTAAACCCTAAACACTAAACCCTCAACCATGAGCACTAAACCCTAAACCATGAGCACTAAACCATAAATCCCAAACCCTAAACCCTAATCTCAAAACCCTAAACCCTAAACCCTAAAAACTACCCCTTAAACCGTAAACCTTTAGCCCTAAACCATAAACTGTAAACCATAAACCCTCAACCCTCAACCCTAAACCCTAAACTGTAATCCCTTAGACCAAAATCTTAAACCGTAAGACCTAAACCCTAAACCCTAAAAATTAAACCCTAAACCATAAACCATAAATCCTAAACCCTAAACCCTAAACTCAAAACCCTAACCCCTAAACCATAAACCCTAAACTATAATCACTTAGCCCTAAACCTTAAACCCTGAGACCTAAACCCTAAACCATAAGCTATGAGCACTAAACACTAAACCATAAAGCATAAATCTAAAACCCTAAACCATAAACTCGAAACCCTAAACCCTAAAAACTAAACCTTGAACCCTAAATCCCATAAACCCTAAACCTTTAGCCCTAAACCATAAACCATAAACCCTAAACCATAAACAGTAAATCCTCAACCCTAAACCCTAAGCCCTTAACTTTAATCCACCTTAAACCCTAAGACCTAAACCCTCAACCCTAAACCCTAAATTCTAAACCTTAAACTCTAAACATTAAATCATAAACTATAAACCATAAACCATAAATCATCAACCCTAAACCTTAAACTCTAAACCCTAAAAACTAAAGCTTGAATAGTATAACCCATAAACTAAACCTTTAGCCCTAAACCATAAAACCTAAAGCCTAAAGCCTAAACCATGAGATCTAATCCCTAAACCCTAAACCATAAACCCTACACCCTTAGAACTAAACCCTAAACCCTAAATATTAAACCTTAAACTATAAACAATAAACCATAAATCCTAAACCCTAAATAATAAAATCATAACCCTAAACCCTAAAACCTAAAAAATAAACCTTGAATCGTAAACCCTAAACCCTAAACCCTAAATCATAAACCCTAAAACCTAAACCCTAAATTTTAAACTCTAAACACTAAACACTAAACCTTAAACCATAAACCCTAAACCCTAAACTCTAAACCCTAAACTCTAAATACCCTAAACCCTAAACCCTAATCCCTAAACCCTAAATCCTAATCCCTAATCCCTAAATCCTAATCCCTAAACCCTAAACCCTAAACCCTAAACCATAAAAACTAAACCTCAAATCGTAAACCCCATAAACATTAAACCCTGAGACCTAAACCCTTAACCCTGATACCTAAACCCTAAACCCTAAATCCTAAACCCAAAAATCTAAACCTTGAATCATAAACCCCATATAACCTAAACCCTAAACCCTAAATTCTAAACAAAAAACCCTAAACCCTAAACCCTAAACATGAAACCCTAAACCCTAAACCATCAGCCCTAAAATGTAATTGATTATCCTAAACCTTAAACTCTGAGACCTAAACCCTAAACCATAAACACTAAACCCTCAACACTAAACCCTAAACCCCAAATATTAAACCCTAAAGCATAAAACATAAACCTTAAATACTAAACCCTAAACCCTAAACTCAAAACCCTCAACCCTAATCCCTAAGCCCTAAACCCTAAAAACTAAACCTTGAATCGTGAACCCCATAAACCCTAAACCTTTAGCCCTAAACCATAAACCCTAAACCCTAAACTTTAATACCTTAGACCTAAACTTTAAACCTTGAAACCCTAAACCCTAACTCATAAACCATAAATGATAAAAACTGAATATTGATTCATAAACCCCAAAAACCCTAAACCTTCGATAAACCATAAACACTAAACCCTAAACACCAAACCCTAAACCATAAACCATGAGCACTAAACCTTAAACCGTAAACCCTAAACATTAAACCCTAAACCCTAAACCATAAATCCTAAACCCTAAACCCTAATCTCGAAACCCTAAAGCCTAAAGCCTAAAAACTACACCTTGAATCAAAAATCCCATAAACCATAAACCTTTAGCCCTAAACCATAAACCATAAACCATAAACCCTCAATCCTAAACCCTAAACCCTAAACTGTAATCCCTTAGACAAAAACCTTAAACCCTAAGACCTAAACCCTAAACCCTAAAAATTAAACCCTAAACAATAAACCATAAAACATAAATCCTAAACCCTAAACCCTAAACTCAAAACCCTAACCCCTAAACCCTAAAACCTAAACTATAATCACTTAGCCCTAAACCTTAAACCCTAAGACCTAAACCCTAAACTATGAGCACTAAACCCTAAACTATAAAGCATAAATCTAAAACCATAAACCATAAACTCAAAACCCTAAACCCTAAACCCTAAACCCTAAAAGACAAACCTTGAATCATAAACCCCATATAACCTAAACCCTAAACCCTAAATCCTAAATGTAAAACACTAAACCCTAAACCCTAAAAAATGAAACTCTCGACCCTAAACCCTCAGCCCTAAAATGTAATTGATTATCCCTAAACCTTAAAATCTGATATCTAAACCCTAAACCCTAAACCCTAAACCCCAAATATTAAACCCCAAAGCATAAAGCATAAACTTTAAATACTAAACCCTAAACCCAAAAAAATAAACCTTGAATCATAAACCCCATATAACCTAAACCCTAAACCCTAAACCCTAAACTATGAGCACTAAACCCTAAACCATAAATCATAAATCTAAAACCCTATACCCTATACCCTATACCCTATACCCAAAACACTGAGCACTAAACCCTAAACCCCAAATATTAAACCCTAAAGCATAAAACATAAGCGTTAAATACTAAATCCATAACCCAAAAAACTAAACTTTGAATCATAAACCCCATATAACCTAAACCCTAAACCCTAAAACATGAAACCCTAAACCCTAAACCCTTAGCCCTAAAATGTAATTGATTTTCCCTAAACATTAAACTCTGAGAGCTAAACCCTAAACCATAAACCCTAAACCCTAAAACCTAAACCCAAAACCCTGAGCACTAAACCCTAAACCCCAAATATTAAACCCTAAAGCATAAAGCTTAAACCTTAAATAGTAAACCCTAAAACCTAAACTATGAGCACTAAACACTAAACCCTAAGCACTAAACCCTGAACCCTAAACTCTAAACTCAAAACCCTAAACCTTAAACCTTGAATCATAAACCTCATATAACCTAAACCCTAAACCCTAAAATGTAATTGATTATCTCTAAACCTTAAACTCTGAGACCTAAACCATAAACCCTAAACCCTAAACCAAAAATATTAAACACTAAAGCATAAAGCATAAACCTTAAATACTAAACCCTAAACCCTAAACTATGAGCACTAAACCCTAAACCCTAAGCACTAAACCCTAAAACCTAAAATCTAAACTCAAAACCCTAAACCCTAAACCCTAAAAACTAAACCTTGAATCATAAATCCCATATAACCTAAACCCTAAACCCTAAATCCTAAACACAAAACCCTAAACCCTAAACCCTAAACCCTAAACATGAAACCCTAAACCCTAAACCATCATCCCTAAAATATAATTAATTATCCCTAAACCTTAAACTCTGAGACCTAAACCCTAAACCATAAACTCAAAACCCTAAACCCTAAACCCTAAACTCTAAACCCTAAATTATAATCAATTAGCCCTAAACCTTAAACCCTGAGACCTAAACCCTAAACCCTAAACACTAAACTATGAGAACTAAAACCTAAACCATAAAGCATAAATCTAAAACCCTAAACCATAAACTCGAAACCCTAAAACCTAAACCCTAAACCCTAAAAACTAAACCTTGAATCATAAACACCATATAACCTAAACCCTAAACCTAAACCATAAAGCACAAATCTAAAACCCTAAACCATAAACTCGAAACCCTAAACCCTAAACCCCAAACCTAAAAAACTAAACCTTGAATCATAAACCCCATATAACCTAAACCTTAAATACTAAACCCTAAACCCTAAACATTAAACCCTAAACCGTAAACAATAAACCATAAATCATAAACCCAAAACCCTAAATTCAAAACCCTAACCCCTAACCCCTAAACCCTAAACCCTAAACTATAATCACTTAGTCCTAAACCTTAAACCCTAAGACCTAAACCCTAAACCCTAAACTATGAGCACTAAACCCTAAACCATAAAGCATAAATCTAAAACCCTAAACCATAAACTCAAAACCCTAAACCCTAAACCCTAAACCCTAAAAACTAAACCTTGAATCATAAACCCCATATAACATAAACCCTAAACCCTAAATCCTAAACGTAAAACACTAAACCCTAAACCCTAAAAATGAAACTCTAAACCCTAAACCCTCAGCCCTAAAATGTAATTGATTATCCCTAAAACTTAAACTCTGATACCTAAACCCTAAACCCTAAGCAATAAACCCTAAACCCCAAATATTAAACCCTAAAGCGTAAAGCATAAACCTTAAATACTAAACCCTAAACACAAAAAACTAAACCTTGAATCATAAACCCCATATAACCTAAACCCTAAACCCTAAACCCTAAACTATGAGCACTAAACCATAAACCATAAATCTTAAATCTAAAACCCTAAACCATAAACCCTATACCCTAAACCCAAAACCCTGAGCACTAAACCCTAAACCCCAAATATTAAACCCCAAAGCATAAAGCATAAACGTTAAATACTAAATCCATAACCCAAAAAACTAAACTTTGAATAAACCCCATATAACCTAAACCCTAAACTCTAAACCCTAAACCCTAAACTATAATCACTTAGCCATAAACCTTAAACCCTGAGACCTAAACCCTAAACTATGAGCACTAAACCCTAAACCATAAATCATAAATCTAAAACCCTAAACCATAAACTCAAAACCCTAAACCCTAAACCCTAAAAACTAAACCTTGAATCATAAACCCCATATAACCTAAACCCTAAACTCTAAACCCTAAAACATGAAACCCTAAACCCTAAACCCTTAGCCCTAAAATGTAATTGATTTTCCCTAAACATTAAACTCTGAGAGCTTAACCCTAAACCATAAACCCTAAACCCTAAACCCTAAAACCAAAACCCTGAGCACTAAACCCTAAACCCCAAATATTAAACCCTAAAGCATAAAGCTTAAACCTTAAATAGTAAACCGTAAAACCTAAACTATGAGCACTAAACCCTAAACCCTAAGCACTAAACCCTAAATCCTAAACTCTAAACTCGAAACTCTAAACCCTAAACTCGAAACCCTAAACCCTAAACCTTGAATCATAAACCCCATATAACCTAAACAATAAAACCTAAATCCTAAATGTAAAACCCTAAACCCTAAACCCTAAACATGAAAACCTAAACCCTAAACCCTCAGCCCTAAAATGTAATTGATTATCTATAAACCTTAAACTCTGAGACCTAAACCATAAACCCTAAACCCTAAACCCTAAACCCAAAACTAGAGCACTAAACCCTAAACCGCAAATATTAAACACTAAAGCATAAAGCATAAACCTTAAATACTAAACCCAAAACCCTAAACTATGAGCACTAAACCCTAAAACCTAAGCACTAAACCCTAAACCCTAAACTCTAAACGAAAAACCCTAAACCCTAAACCCTAAACCCTAAAAACTAAACCTTAAATCATAAAGCCCATATAACCTAAACCCTAAACCCTAAATCATAAACACAAAACCCTAAACCCTAAACCCTAAACCCTAAACATGAAACCCTAAACACTAAACCCTCATCCCTAAAATGTAATTGATTATCCCTAAACATTAAACTCTGAGACCTAAACCCTAAACCATAAACTCGAAACCCTAAACCCTAAACCCTAAACTCTAAACCCTAAATTATAATCACTTAGCCCTAAACCTTAAACCCTTAGACCTAAACCCTAAACCCTAAACCCTAAACTATGAGAACTAAACCCTAAACAATAAAGCATAAATCTAAAACCCTAAACCATAAACTCGAAACCCTAAAACCTAAGCCCTAAACCCTAAAAACTAAACCTTGAATCATAAACCCCATATAACCTAAACCCTAAACCATAAACCATAAAGCATAAATATAAAACCCTAAACCATAAACACAAAACCCTAAACCCTAAACCCTAACCCCTAAAAACTGAACCTTGAATTATAAACCCCATATAACCTAAACCCCAAATATTAAACCCTAAAGCATAAATCATAAACCTTAAATTCTAAACCCTAAACCCTAAACTATGAGCACTAAACCCTAAACCCTAAACCCTAAGCACTAAACTCTAAACCCTAAACTCTAAATTCAAAACCCTAAACCCTAAACCTTAAGCCCTAAACTATAATCCCTTAGCCTAGCCTTAAAACCTGAGACGTAAACCCTAAACCCTAAACCCTAAACTCTAAACCCTACAACCTGAGCACTAAACCCTAAAACCTTAACCATAAATATTAAACCCTAAACCTTGAAACACAAACCATAAATCCTAAACCCTAAACCCTAAAGTCAAAACCCTAAACCCTAAACCCTAACCCATAAACCATAAACCCTAAACCCTAAATCCTAAACCCTAAAAACTAAACCTTGAATTATAAACCCCATAAACCCTAAACATTTAGCCTTAAACAATAAACCCTAAACCCTAAACTGTAATCCCTTAGTCCTAAACCTTAAACCCTAAACCCTAAACCCTAAACCATAAATCTTACTCAAAACCCTAAACACTAAAACCTAAACCCTAAGCCCTAAAATGTAATCACTTACTAAACCTTAAACCATAAACCCTAAACCCTAAAAATTAAATGTTGAATCGTAATCCCCATAAGCCCTAAACCTTTATACCTAAACCTTAATTCCTAAACCCTAAACACTCAACCCTAAGCCCTAAACTATAATCCCTTAGCCCTAAAACTTAAACCCTGATACATAAACCCTAAACCCTAAACCTTTAGTAAAACTAAACCCTAAACCCTAACCCCTAAACCTATAATCCACCTTAAACCCTAAAGACCTAAATCCTAAAACCTAAACCCTAAACCTTAAACCCTAAAACCTAAACCCTAAACCTTAAAGCATAAATAACCCTAAACCCTAAACCCTATGCTCTAAACCATAAACCCTAAACCCTAAACCCTAAAAAATAATCCTTGAATCATAAAACCTGTACACCCTAAACCATAAACCCTAAACACTAAGCCCTAAAATGTAATCCCTTAGACCTAAACCTTAAACAATAAAAACTAAACCCTAAACCCTAAACCCTAAAAACTAAGCCTTGAATCGTAAACCTCATAAACACTAAACCTTTAGCCCTAAATCCTAAACCTTAAACGCTAAACTATACAACATAAACCTTAAATCCTAAACCCTAAACCCTAAACACTAAAACATAAACTCTAAAAACTAAACCATGAATCGTAAACCCTAAATCCTAAACTCTAAACCCTAAACCCTAAATCCTAAACCCTTAACCCTAAACCCTAAACCCTTAAACCTTAAACCCTAAAAACTAAACCTTGAATCGTAAACCTTATAAAACCTAAACACTAAGCCCTAAACCCTAAACCCTAAACCCTAAACCCTAATCCATAAGCTCTTAACCCTAAACCCTAAAATATGAATCACTAAACCCTAAAATTTAAACCTTGAGACCTAAACACTAAACCCTAAACCCTAAAAAGTGAGCACTAAATCCTAAACCCTAAATTATAAACTCTAAACCCTAAACCCTAAACCCTAAATCCTAATCCCTAAACAATAAATGCTAATAACTAAACCTTGAATCATAAACCCTATAAACCTTAAACCCTAAACCCTAAACCCTAAACCCTAAGCCCTAAACTACAATCCATTAGCCCTAAACCTTAAACCCTAAGCCCTAAACCCTAAACCCTAAACTCTAAACCCTAATATTACACCCTAAAAAATAAACAATAAACCATAAATACTAAACTTCAAACCCTAAACCCTAAACCCTAAAACCTAAACCCTTAGCCCTAAACCATAAACCCTGAGACCTAAACCCTAAAACTGAAACCCTAAACCCTAAACCCTAAAAACTAAACCCTAAACCCTAAACCCCATAAAACCTAAACCCTAAACAATTAGCTATAAACTTTAAACCCTAAACCCTAAAACATAAACCATAAATCATAAACCTTAAACCCCAAACTCGAAACCCTAAACCCTAAATCCTAAACCTTAAAACCTAAACCCTAAAAAATAAGCCCTAAAATTTAATCCCTAAGCCCTAAACCCTAAACCATGAGACCTAAACCCTAAACCCTAAACCCTGACCACTAAACCCTAAACCCTAAACCCTAAAACATGTACTCTAAACCGTAAACCATAATCCATAAATCCTAAACCCTAAACCATATACTCGAAACCCTAAAACTTAAAAACTAAACCTTTAATCGTAAACGCCATAAACCCTAAAAGTTTAGTCCTAAAAAATAAACCATAAACCCTCAACCCTAAAACCTAAGCCCTAAAATGCAATCACTTAACCCTAAACCTTAAACCCTGAGACCTAAAGCCTAAACCTTAAACCCTAAACCCTAAAACCTAAACCCTGAGCACTAAAACCTAAACCCTAAACCCTAAACCCTAAAATGTAAACAATACACCATAAATCATAAACCCTAAACCCTAAACTGAAATCCTTAACCCTAAACTCTAATCCCCTAGCCCTAAACCTTAAATCCTAAACCCTAAACCCAAAACCCTAAACCCTAAACCCTAAAACCTAAACCCTAAAACTTGAGCCCTAAACCCTAAACCCTAAACCCTAAATATTAAACCCTAAAGTATAAACAATAAACCATAAATCCTAAACCCTAAACCCTAAACTTGAAACCCTAAACCCTAAACCTTAAATCGTAAACCCCATAAACCCTAAACCTTTAGCCCTAAACACTAAGCCCTAAACCCTAAACCCTAAACCCTAAGCCCTAAATTGTAATCCCTTAGCCCTAAACCTTAAAAAATGAGATCTAAACCCTAAACCCTAAGCACTAAACCCTAAACCCTTAACCCTAAATATTAAACCCTAAACCGTAAACCATAAACCATAAATCCTAAACCGTAAACTCAAAACCCTAAACCATAAACCCTAAACTCTAAAAACTTAACCACAAATCGTAAACCCTAAACCCTAAATCATAAACCCTTAAGTTCAAACCCTAAATCCTAAGCCTTAAACCCTAATCCCTAAACCCTAATCCCTAAACCTTGAATTGTAAACCTCATAAAGCATAAATCTTTAGATCTAAACCCTAAACCCTAAACCCTAAGCCCTAAACTGTAATCCCTTAGTCCTAAACCTTAAACCCTAAACACTAAGCACTAAACCCTAAATATTAAAACCTAAATCTTAAACCATAAACCATAATCCTAAACCTTAAACCCTAAACCATAAACTCTAAACCATAAATCCTAAATCCTAAACGATAAACCATAAACCCTAATAACTAAACCTTGAATTAAACCCTAAATAAATCTTTAGCCCTAAAACCTAAACCCTAAACCCTAAGCCCTAAAACCATAATCCCTTAGCCCTAAACCTTAAACCTCTGAGATCCTAAACCCTAAACCCTAAAACCTAACCCTAAACCATGTAAACCCCAACACTAAACCATAAACCCTAAGCCCTAAACCCTAAACCCTAAGCCCTAACCCTAAACCCTAAACCCTAAACACTAAACCCTAAGCCTAAACCCTAAACCCTAAACCCTAAATATTAAACCCTAAACTGTAAACCCTAAACCATAAATCCTAAACCCTAAACACTAAACTCAAAACCCTAAACCCTAAACCCTAAACCTTGAATCGTAAACCCCATAAACCCTAAACCCTAAACCCTTTATTGTAATCCCTTACCCCTAAACCCTAAACCCTAAACCTTAAACCCTAAACATCCCTTAAACCTAAACCCTACACCCTTAACCTTAAACCCTAAACCCTGAACAATAAACCCTAAACCCTATTAACCCTAAATATTAAACCCTAAACCCTAAACCATAAACCATAAACCTAAACCCTAAACACTAAACCAAAACCCTAAACTCTAAACACTAAATCCTAACCCTAAGCCCTAAACCCTAAACCATAAACTAAATTATTAAAATAAACCCTAAACACTAAAACCTTAACCAGTAAACCATAAACCCTAAACCCTAAAACCTAAACCTTAACCCTTAATGTGTAATCCCTTGGCCCTAAACCCTAAACACTAAACCTAAACCCTAAACCCTAAACCTAAAATACTAAACCCTAAATCCTAAACCTAAATTGTAAACCTTATAAACCCTAAATCCTAAGCCCTAAACCCTAAACCCTAAACCCTAAACCCTAAGCCCTAAATCCTAATCCCTAAGCCTTAAACCTTAAACCCTAAATCCCTGAACCCTAAGCACTAAACCCTAAACCCTTAAACCATAAACAATAAATCATAAACCTTAAACCCTAAACTTTAAACCCTAAACCCTAAACCCTAAACCCTAAATCCTAAATCCTAAACCCTAAATGCTAAACCATAAACCCTAAACCCTAAACCCTAAACCTTAAATTGAAACAATCAACTAAACCTAAACCATAAACCTAAAACCTAAGCTCTAAACCCTATACCCTAAACACTAAACCCTAAAGTGTAAATAAACCCTTAGCCCTAAACCATTAAACTCTAAACCCCCTAAACCCTAAACCCTAAACCCTAAACCCTAAACACTAAACCATAAACCTTTGAACCCTAAATCCTAAACCCTGAACCACTAAACCCTAAACCCAAAAACCCTAAACCTTAAACCCTAAACCATAAACCTAAACCCTAAGCACCTAAACCCTAAATCCTAAAACCTAAACACTAAACCCTAAACCTAAACCCTAAATCCTAAACCCTAAACTAAACCCTTTGACATAAACCCTAAACCCTAAACCAGTAAACCCCCTAAACCCTAAACCCTAACCTAAAACCCTAAACCCTAAACCTTAAGCCCTAAATTGTAATCCCTTAAACCTAAACCTTAAACCCTGAGACCTAAACCCTAAACATTGAGCACTAAACCCTAAACCATTAACCATAAATAGTAAACCCTAAACCATAATTCATAAACCATAAATCCTAAACCCTACACCCTAAAATTCAAACTCTAAACCCTAATCCTAAAAACCAAACCTTGAATCGTAAACCCCTAAACTCTAAACCTTTAGCAGTAAGCCATAAACCCTAAACCCTAAAACATAAACCTTAAGCCTTTATCTGTAATCCCTTGGCCCTAAACCTTACACAGTGAAACCTAAACCCTAAACCTTCAACCCTAAGCCTCAAATGAAATCCATTAGCCCTAAACCCTAAACCCTAAACCTTTAGCACTAAACCATAAGCCCTAAATATTAAACCCTAAACCCTAAAACCTAAAACCTAAAACCTAAACCCAAAAAACTAAACATTTAATCATAAACCCCATAAACCCTAAACCATAAACCCTAAACCCTAAAATATAAACCCTAAACAATAAACCCTAAATCCTAAACTGTAATCCATCAGCCCTAGACATTAAACCCAGAGACCTAAGCCCTAAACCCTAAACTTCAAACCCTAAACCATAAACCATAAGTAGTAAACCATAAACCATAAATACTAAACACTAAACCCTAAACTCAAAACCATAAACCATAAACCATAAAATATAAACCTTGAATCATAAACACCTATAAACCCTAAACCCTAAAACCTAAACCATAAACCCTAAACCCTAAACACTAAACCCTAAACCCTAAACCCTAAACCTTAAACCCTAAAATCTAATCCCTAAACCCTAAATCTCAAACCTTGAGACCTAAACAATAAATCCTAAGTAGTAAACCCTAAATACTAAACTCTAACCCCTAAACTCTAATCCCTTAGCCCTAAACCTTAAACCCTAAGACCTAAAGCCAAAAACCTAACCCCTAAACCCTAAAGCCTAAAGCCTAAAACCTAAACCCTAAACCATTAGCACTAAGCTTTAAACCATAAACCCTAAACCATAAACCATAAATAATAAACCTTAAACCCCAAACTCAAAACCCTAAACCCTAAATCATAAACCTTAAAACCTAAACCCTAAAAAATAAACCCTAAACCCTAAACCCTAAGCCCTAAACTGTAATCCCTAAGCCCTAAACCTTAAACCATGAGACCTAAAACCTAAACCCTAAACCCTGAGAACTAAACCCTAAACCCTTAACCCTAAATATTATACCCTAAACCATAAACCATAATCCATAAATCCTAAACCCTAAACCATATACTTGAAACCCTAAATCTTAAAAACTAAACCTTTAATTATTAACCCCATAAAAACTAAACCTTTAGCCCTAAAAATAAACAATAAACCCTAAACGCTAAAACATAAGCCCTAAAATGTAATCCCTTAACCCTAAACCCTAAACCTTGAGCACTAAAACCTAAACCCTAAATCATAAACCCTAAACTTGAAACCCTAAACCCTAAACTATAATCCCTTAGCCCTAAACCTTAAATCCTAAACCCTAAACCCAAAACGTAAAACTCTAACCACTAAACCGTAAAACATAAACCCTAAACCCTAAACCCTAAAAAATAAACCTTGAATCATAAACCCCATAAAACCTAAACCTTTAGCCCTAAACCCTAAACCCTAAACTCTAAAACCTACATTGTAATCCCTTAGCCCTAAACCATAAAACCTGAGACCTAAACCTTAAACCCCAAACCGTAAACCCTAAGCACTAAAACCTAAACACTAAAACCTAAATCCTAAACCCTAAAAACTAAAACCTAAACCCTAAACCCTAAACCATAAAACCTAAATATTAAACCCTAAATAATAAACAATAAACCATAAATACTAAACCCTAAACGCTAAACTCAAAACACTAAAGGATAAACCCTAAATTGTAATCCTTTATCCCTAAACATTAAATCCTAAACCCTAAACCCTAAACACTTAATATTAAACCCTAAACTGTAAACCATAAACCATAAATCCTAAACCCTAAACCCACAAATTGAAACCCTAAACCCTAAACCCTAAATCCTAAAAATTAAACCTTGAATTTTAAAACCCATAAAAACTAAACCATGAGACCTAAACCCTAAACCCTAAACACTGAGCAATAAACCCTAAATCCTAAACCATAAATATTAAATCCTAACACGTAACCCATAAACCCTAAACTCAAAACCCTAAACCCTAAACCCTAAACCCTAAACCATAAGCCCTAAAATGTAATCCCTTTACCCTAAACCCTAAAACCTAAACCTTGATGACTAAACCCTAAAGCCTAAATATTAAACCCTAAACCATAAACTCTAAACCCTAAACTCTAAACCTTCAATCGTAAACCCCATATACACTAAACTGTAAACGCTAAATACTAAACCCTAAACCCTAAACATTTAATTCCATTCCCTAAGCCATAAGCCTTAGACTGTAATCCATTAGTCCTAAACCTTAAACCCTAAACCATGAATATTAAACCCTCAAGTGTAAAGCACAAACCATAAATCCTAAACCCTAAACCCTAAACACCTAAACCCTAAATCCTAAACCCTAAACCCTAAACCTTAACAAATAAACCTTGAATCATAAAACCCATAAACCCTAAATCTTTAGCCCTAAAGCATAAATCCTAAATACTAAACCCTAAACCCTAAACCCTAATCCATTAACCCTAAACCTTAAACCCTGAGACCTAAACCCAAAAATGTAAAGCCTCAACCCTAAACCCTAAACTCTAAAATCTAAACCCTAAGCCCTAAATTGTTACCCCTTAGCCATAAACCTTAAACCCTGAGACATAAACCCTAAACCCTAAAACCTAAACCCTAAACCCTTAGTATTAAATCTTAAACCCTAAACCCTAAATATTAAACCCTAAACTATAAACCATAAACCATAAATCCTAAACCCTACACCCTAAACTCAAAACCCTAAACCCTAAACCATAACAATGAAACCTTTAATCATAAACCCCATAAACCTTTAGCCCTAAACTATTAAAACTAAACCCTAAACCCTAAGCCCTAAGACCTAAGCCCCAAACTTTAATCAATTAGCCCTAAAATTTAAACCCTGAAACCTAAACCCTTAACCATTAATAATAAACCCTAAACCCTAAATCCTAAAATTTAAACCCTAAACCCTAGACCCTAAACCCTAAACCCTAAAACTAAACCTTGAATCATAAACCCCACAAACCCTACACCTTTATCCCTAAACCATACAGCCTAAACCCTAAACCCTAAATATTAAAACTTAAATTATAAACAATAAACCATAAACCATAAACCCTAAAATTGAAACCATAAACCCTAATTCTAAAACCTGAAATTTTAATCCCTTATCCCTAAACCTCAAATCCTGAGACCTAAACCCTAAACCATAAATCCTAAACCCTAAACCATAAAGTCAAGACCCTAAATCCTAAACCCTAAACACTAAACCATAAACCCTAACAATAAAACCTTGAATCGTAAATCCTATAAACCCTAAACCTTTAGCCCTAAAACATAAACCCTAAACCCTAAGCCCTAATCCCTTAATTTTAATCGACCTTAAACCTGAGACCTAAACCCTAAACCCTAAACACTAAACACTAATCATTAAACCATAAACCGTAAACCATAAACCATAAATCATAAAGCCTAAACCCTAAAACCTTAAAACTAGACCTTGAATCGTAAAACCCATAAACTAAAATATTTCCCCCTAAACCATACATCCTAAACCCTAAAACCTAAACCCTAAACTCTAAAACCTAAAACCTAAACCCTTAACCCTAAACCGTAAACCCTAAGCACTAAACCCTAAACCCTAATTATTAAACACTAAACCATAAACCATAAATCCTAAATCCTAAACAATAAACTCAAAACCTTAAACACTAAACCCTAAACCTGTTATCCAAAATTCCCCCCAAGGTAATTTTGATAACATGCATCAGATTGTCAGTCCTGAGCAAGTAGATTGATGCAAGGCCCAAAATCATGTTTCTGGGGTCCCCTTGGTTTCTTTCTAACCCTCCTATCTAAGAAGAAATCCCAATAGGTTGATAAAATGGAAGAAATACAAAAGCCAGGCTTGGGGCCAAAGAACAAGAAAATCAGCTAAGTCCTAGTCTAGGCGGTCTGTGGAACAGTTGGGACGTTGGGGCACGAATCGGCCGAAAAGCCTCCAGGTGGTCTGCACAGTAGTTGGGACAGTTGGGACATCGGGACACGTGGGGCGTGAAAAGCCGAACCGGCTGAAAAATGAAGAAAATTGCCTAAGTCTTGCTTCACAGAGTCTGGGACATCTAGGACAAAAGTACGCGAAGGACGCAAACCGGCCAATTCGGCTGGAATAAGAAACTTTCGTCTGGAACATTTGGGCCAAAGGGACGTGAGGGACATGAAAAGCCAAAGGATCTGAGAGCCAATGGAAATGTGCCACATGTCTTCACTGTAAAGAGGGACAAGGAAGCCCGAATCGGGCAGTTCGGAGAAATTTGTCCCAGACAGTTTGGGACAGTCGGGCCAAAGGGACGCGAGGGACGTGAAAAGTCAAAGGAGCCGCCAACAAATTAGAATGTGCCACGTGTCAAAGTTTAAGGGCCCGAAAGGAATTTTCAGAGGGTGAACCCGTGGATGAATCAGAGTCTGACACGTGTCATCCAAGTGGCAGAGTGCGGGAAAAAATTCAAATATCCGTTTTGGCCTGTTTTTTCCCCGAATCTTCAAATCGCCATATCTTTCAATCTAGAGCTCAGATTTTCACGTTATTTATATCAATGGAAAGCTAGTGAAATTATCTACATTATTCTAGGGTCAATCTTGCATTTTGATGGAGTTTAGAGAGAGAAAATCAGGAAACGTCTATGGCACGTAATAATAGACAGAAGTGACGTGTCAACAACTAGCTTTAATACAACAGACAGTTCTCCGTTTCTGCTAGACAGTCCACCGTTTTGCCAGGATTCACTACTTTTGCCATAATGAGATGAGTTAAATACAACATACAAGTGGTTGGGGTAGATTTGGATTTCCTTTCTCTTCCCTCTCTCATTCTTCCTATAAATTATAAGGAGGGACTTCTTTCTAAAGGTCGAACATCCCTGTTTTACTCCTCCCTTCTTCTCTTTATCATGTGAATTTGTGGAGTTTGAACCTCCCATTTGAAACTGTAACATGACTTTGCCTCTTAACATTTTGTAGTGTATTGTATCAATCCTTGGAGTAAGTAATGCATGTCTGTGGATGATTCTCAACCCTCTCTGTGTTCATTTACATCCTCCTGGTCTTTCACTACAATTTTTGTTATCTGTGCATGATCTTGCATCACATTTGAATGGTCTGTGTTTATTGGAAAGATAGATGTTCTTCATTCCTCTGTGCATCATGTCTGTTAGCTTAGGTTTATTTTTATGCATCTTCTTACCCTATCTCCTTGGCAAGTTAGATTAGGTTTTGAGTAAACCCTCTGCATTTTTGTGTGCATTTAAACAGAGGAATAGGAACCAGCCTTCTCTGGAGACTCCATTCTCATTTCTACAAGTCCCACACTTGGAGAAAGGAGTTAATGTTGTGCAATCACACTGGATGCTAGAGTGATCAACCTAGAAATCTGATCAACAACCAGGGGTGCTGTGATTTTGCATCAACAGTTTTGGCATGCCTGGTGGGACACTAGAGGTCTCATTTTTATTGCAGAAAATTTGATGTGCATCTGCTACAATTTTCTTGCTTGAAAAAGAGCTATTATTTACATATCTGGTGACTCCAAGGGGAAGAATCAACTAGTTTCAGCAGTGCATGCCTGAAAACTCATGAGAAGAGTCACCACAAGGTCAAGAGTTGGAGAAGAAGAAGTACTGTTTGAATACCTGTAATTATCTCCAAGAAGAAGGTAAAGAGGAAGAAGGATTCAAAGGTCTCCATCTCCACCAAATATAAATCTCTCAACTCCTCCACCTGGTAGGCCTTTCATTCAGTCAACAAGGGTGTTAAGACCAATTAGAATGGCACAAAACAACCCCTATGTCAACTTCACAGGTAGCAGCCCACTTGCCCTCAATGCACAACATCTAATTCCTATTGTAGCCTTGAAGAACATTCCTTACTTCACTAGAGAAAATCAGACTACTCCAAGTGATCATGTTAAAGACATTGCCAACCTTTGTGCAATCCATTAAATCAATGAGATGCAAGTGGCTGTCAAGTTGCTGGCGTCTTCATTCAAGGGTAAAGTATTGTAATGGTTTAGGAGCCTTGGAGTTGGTTCTATCACAAATTAGAATCAACTGTGTATAGCACTTCATGAGCAATTTAGAGAAAAGGGAGACAACTTGTCTCTTTTGGAGCAGCTGACAACCATCAAGAGAGCTCCCAATGAGTAGCTGACCGATTTCAACTTCAGATTTCAAAAGACTTGGGAGAGAATTCCAGTGGCAGTCAGTCCATGGGAGGCATAACTATCCCTTTGGCTTATAGCATTGCGATTAGGGCTGAAAATTACTTGATCCAAGCTGGCAAACTTGCCCCTAGACCTCCCATGCCACTGTTTCCAAGTTTAGAGAGTCCAAACACCAATCAAGCACCTAATTTGGCTCCTTCTCCCACTCCTAGAAATCAGAGTTCAAATGAAGCTTCCACTTCATCTCCAAGTGCCCCAAATGAGCTTCAAGAAGTCATGAAGAAATTGCAAAACCTAGGCAATGAGCTGGTTACTCTCAAGAGGCAACAAGCCCAAGGTTTTATACCTTCTTATCAACCCCAAGCTCAGCCTAATAGGTAGCCATACCAACCATAAAGGCCTCCTAATCCAGCTGCAAATATAAATCAAACAAGGCCTCCTGCCAATAGACCATTTCAGCCCTATAATCCAAATGCCATATCTACCTCTAAGGCATTGGTGCCAACACAAAACAACATTGCCCAGGAGTACGATTAGTGTTTTCCATGCAATGAGCCTCATAACTAGTCCATGTGCTTCAATTGTGCTCTCAATCAAGCACTAATGGTGACAACTACTAGTGTGGAGGGTGAGGGCAGTCAAGGAAATAGCCAACAACAAGAAACATTCCAACAGCAATCAGCCCCAAATGACACCACATTGGTAAATTGGAAAGTGAAGGATTTTTGTGGCATGAACCAGGCAGTTTCTCAAGGTGTTGCAGCCAACACAAGGTCAAAAAGGAGGAATTTGGGTGAAGAACAGCCATTAGCCCCAACCAATCCACAACCTTCCATGGTTCCAGAAATGGTTGGCAAGCAAAATCCAATTTCAAATGCACAAGGGCAGCCAAGGACAGCCCCTAGGCCAACTCAAATACCAGTTGTTACTACCCACATATAAGGAGGGAATGTGCAAACCAAGCGACAACAAAGAGATCCTTCATCACCATTCAGTATCATTGATCAGATGAAGAAGACGAACGTCAATATATCAATGTGGGAATCCCTATCTATCCCAAGCCAAAGAGATCTGCTGCAATCTGCCATGAAGGATTGACCAACTTCGAATCAGCAAGTTCAGATGCAAGACAAAGTGCTCACAAATGTTGCCCAGCCTGAGGGAAATCTGGAGGACAGCAAGATAAAATTTTGAAGCCCCCTCCTTGAAAAAGTAGCTACAGATTTACACTGAATAAACACAGCAAAAGATATTTTATTCAGCACATATTGAATTACATTCACAGGCTATTATATAGCCATATCAATAGGAAAACTAACTTCCTATAAAATAGATAACTACAACACACTTGAATATATATTGTTATATTTTGTTATAACAATATATATAAAACTAATTAACCATACAATTATTTACCACAATGTAAATACTAATTCCTAACATTCCCCCCCTTAGTGTTTACATGGTAGAAAAACATCCACACTCTCAACAACAGTATGCTCACCCCTGTGGCATGTCCAACTCTGTGACTCGTGACCTTGATCCAAAAGAAAGGATCACTCCTTACATGGTTTTAAACAGGATTACCACAAACCTTGACGTGACAGGAACCTCATCAACTGTCCGCCTCGTGTGGTTTTCTGGATCCTCCCACAAACCCTTTCAAGATTCATGAACTGACTTACTCTGGTGCTATTGTTCACCACAATGCTTATACATCAGGGAATTATGTAGGAAACACAACTTGCATATCACAAAACTACACAATAGAAGATATAATGAAAAAATTTCACATTACTTCCTATAAGAATCGTAATGTTCTTAATCGTAGTCTCTGTCATTGATCGCTGCCACTCGATCTCAAACAGCATAGAAAACTACCACTGCCACTGGAAGATTTCCTTGACTAAGTCATTTTGGGTGCAGAATGGGAATGGAACATTGGTATGTATTCCCCCCACAATGTGAAATTCTAAATAAGAAATCAGAAAGGGAAAAATGTATTGTGTTATATCATACTAACTGGATCTTGTTGTCTTGATCTTGCTGCACATGATCACCATTGCCAATAAATGTATTCACTGACCGATCATCTTCCAACGAAGTATAGTAGTCAGAGGATCTCCGTAGTTTTCTGATCTCTTCTACAATTCTTTTCTAGTATTAACAATAAAGCACACCAATTAAAGCAACGGGAACACTGCAAACTAAAGCACACTAAGAAAATGGAAACCACACTGAAAATCATATACTCACACCATACATATGCCACCACAGCTTCTGCGTGGCCTCATCATTGGCGATTGACGAGAGGTCGCTGAATGACCTCCATCCTCCTGTGCCTCCATCCTCTAGTAACATGCTGCTAGCTCAACCGGTTGTGATTATGAAGCTCAAAATACCTTCAATAATTTGGACGTCACATACAAGCGAAAATGCGTCCAAAATTGAAATGTGGGCAAATTTTTTTTATTTATTTATCCTGAACTTTTGACTCTAACAAGACACTAGTGACAATAACACTAAATTGAAACAATTTTACAAAGATGTTAAAACATAATTCCTAAAATCACCTATAAGACTCAATGCTGACACACTTACATAAAATGACTACAATGAATCTCTAAAAAAAACATTAACGACAAAGACTCACAAATGACACTCTTTTTTTGATGATTTTACGACACAAAAAATTTTGACATTTAACTTAAATGAGATTATGGCGACTTTGATGGATATAAAAAACTTTCACTTGAAACTTCAAAAATTTTGGAATTTTGATATTGACACTAAATATTATTGAAAAAATACTTAAAAACCCACTATGAACGACACACCTATGATCTAACTTATAACTAGCCACGTATAAAATAAAGCAATTCCTATATCCTAATAAACCACGTACCTTTGATTTCAAAGAATAATTCTCATGAAACAAACTATTAAAGCATTGATTTGTTCGAGAGGAAATATTTCAATAGACAAAGATACCGTTGTGTTGGAGATGTATCAAACATTTCATGTAGATACGAGCTCATTTGCCCAAATTAATGAATAGAATGTTGAAGCAATCTAGCACATGGATAAGCAAATGCGAACTCTGTTTGTAGATCCAGCGAAGGGAGCTTGATCTGAGGAGTTCAAAATTTTCATAGAATATTTTCCAAGGCGTATCTATTACCAGCAAAAGTGATGCAAAATGTTGTGATTTAAGATGGCGAGTTATTTCCAGATCTGAGATACTCGTGATGGGATACTGTCAGCTCTCATGATAGGATGATCACAAAAAGGATTTAAATAACTGACCCACAGATGTAGTCTAATGCAGAGAGAATCACTGCATTTGATATCAAAAATTCCTGTGCATATCAAGAATGGACATGCATGGAGGAAGTGAATGGATTACCAAATTTTAGTCGAGTGGAGGGATTTTCTGAGGCGGATCCACATTTTTATATGCTTCCAATCTGAGTTGTCACGCAATCCACAAGATCAACACATCTTTGAACCTCGAAATATTTCTTGACTACATAGATTTGACAATACATGTCAAATTATAATAGTAATGCCATGCGTAAGGCTGCGAAGACTGACGCCATTGAAAAGATATTCGACTCCAAGCTTTTCTTTTAAAAAAATAGATCTTTATTTGCTTCTTCACAAGCCCATTCAAATACGCTTTCCATCACAGAAACCTCTCTCGCTCTGATACCAAATGAAAAAGTAGCTACAGATTTACACTGAATAAACACAGCAAAAGATATTTTATTCGACACATATTGAATTACATTCACAGGCTATTATATAGCCATATCAATAGGAAAACTAACTTCCTATAAAATAGAAAACTACAACACACCAGAATATATATTGTTATATATTTTTTATAACAATATATATATAACTAATTAACCATACAATTATTTACCACAATGTAAATACTAATTCCTAACACTCCTTTCTATGTTTCATTGATCATTGGAAATCAGCTAGTGCACAATTACATGATAGACTCCAGAGCAAGTAGCTCTGTAATGCCTAAACAAATAGCTGATCAGCTAGGGCTCCAGTATGAAACAATATCCAAAGGGGTAGTGCAGCTAGATGGGACAGCAGTAGCAACAGTTGGAGTGATTAAAAACTTGAGTCTTACCTTACATGCATGTCCAAACGTTGTTGTTTTACAAGATGTATCAGTCATAGACCTTCCACCACTCTTTGCCCTATGTTTGTCAAGAGACTTCACAGCCAAAATTGGAGGCTATCTTTCTGCTGATTGGTCACACATGTTGTTTAGAATGAGGTATGGAACCAAAGCTACAATCAGGTCAGAACCTATTGCAAACTTCCATATTGAGCCTTACACTCCAAGTCAGATTAATGCCAATTGCTCAGCATTTGATCAAGAAGATCACCCAAGCACTGATGAAGCTGACACTAAGGTTGGAAGCATCCCAGATCTAACTCTTGATGAATGGGCAAGCAAGGTACATGCTTTTGATCCTTATCAAGAAGTAGAAGAATCTGAGCTAGGGGTCTATTGTATACACGAAGAAAATCAACCTATTCCTAGCATCACCAAGCCAAACCACAAGGATGACAATGAGGTATGGCAGCTATTTTTTGATGGATCAAGGAGTAGATAAGGTGCAGGAGGTGGAGCCGTGCTTGTTTCACCTCAAGGAGTAAAGTACTATTCAACTTTTAGATTTCAGTTTGCATGCTCCAATAACACTGCTGAATATGAAGCCTTGGTGCAAGGGATGCATTGGGCAATCAAGAAGAAAATAAAGAACTTGCAAGTTTTTGGGGACAGTGAATTGATTGTAAATCAGGTCAGGGGACAGCATGATACCAAGAATGATCTACTCAATGCTACAAGAACAGGGTGTGGGACCTCATGGAAGATTTTGAAGGTTTTGGCATCAAATCCATTCCTAGGAAAGAGAATCAAGCTACTGACAGGCTTGCAGCAGTAGGGGCAGCCTTTGACATTGTGGAAAACATTCAACAAGACAAGGTACAACCAAACATCCACGTGATTGTGAGGCCTTTAGTGCCAGATAACAATGTCAGTTGGCAAGTGTTTGAAAATGACCAGTAAATCATCCATTTCTTACAAGAAGAAGCTGAGTTCTCAGCTAAGAATCAAGAAAAATTAGAACAGCAGTATGGTGACCAAGTGGTACAGCTAAGAACTAACAAGCTGCCCAAGGGACTTATCACTTTGGAGTCCATTTTTAATCCCAATGATCAGTTTAGAAAGGAGAAAGCAAACATTCAAGTCAAGAGAGAGGATTCAGTATCCATCTTGGTAGAAGAGAACAAACCATTGCAAATTGGAAGGATGACAACTGAACAAGAAAGGTATGAGTTCATACAGCTGTGTCAAGAGTTCCCTGATGTGTTTTCTTGGAGCTATGAAGACTTGAAAGGTTTCAATCCCAACTTAGCTCAGCATACCATCGAATTGGATCCAAATACTAAGCCTGTCAGGTAGAAACAAAGACCAGTCAATCCACACATGGAGCCTCTCATGAGGAAAGAATTGGACAAGCTGATTGAGTCAAGCATCATATTCCCAATCAAGCATTCTAGTTGGGTTGCCAACTTAGTTCCAGTCAGAAAGAAGAGTGGAGAGATCAAATTGTGTGTTGACTTTAGAGACTTGAATAGAGCCTCTCTCAAGGACCATTACCCACTCCCTTCCATGGAGAAAATATTGCAGGTTGTAGCTGGTTCAGAAAGGTTCTCATTACTAGATGGATATTTAGGCTATAATCAGATAATGGTGAAGGAAGATGACCAGTTCAAGATGGCTTTCACCACCAAATGGGGCACGTATGCCTACAAGAAGATGCCATTTGGCTATCAAATGCTGGAGCCAATTTCCAAAGGGAAATGGATATGGCATTCAAGGGATTAATCAATAAAATAGTTCTGATATATCTTGATGACATCATTATATTCTCCAAAAATGTAGCAAATCACCTCTTTCATCTGAGGTAGGTATTTTAGAGGTGTAGAAGATTTGAGGTATCATTGAATCCCAAAAAATGCATATTCTTGGCTCATCAAGGGAAAACTTCTAGGCCATATTGTTTCAAAAGAGGGATTGATGATTGACCGAGAAAGAGTTGAAGCAATTCGAGCATTACCATTGCCCACTCACAAGAAGGCTCTTCAAAGCTTCTTAGGAAGGATCAATTTTTTCTAAAGGTTTGTTCCAAACTTTACAGCTCTCGTAAAGCCAATAACGCTGATGTTAAAAAAGAGCATGGCATTTAAGTGGACATCTGAAGGAAAGGAAAGTTTTGAGGCAATAAAAGAGGCTATATCTCAAGCTCCCACTCTCGTCAATCCAGACTTCTCCAAGGGTTTCATGTTATATGCCTTTGGTGGTGGAGACACAATTTCTACAATCCTAGCACAACAAAACAAAGAAGGATTAGAACAACCAATTTCTTTCTTCAGTCAAGGCTTGGAGGAATACTGAAAATAGGTACTCTTTCATTGAAAAGCATGTACTTGCAGTGATCAGGAGTTTAAAGAAATTCAAGCACCTAGTCTCAAACAACAAGATCCAATTATTGGTCTCTCATGCGGGAGTCAAGGACTTCCTTCTAAACAAGGATCTGAATGAGAAACGTGCAGGATGGATAACCCGTGTCATTTAATATGACATCGAGATTAAGGTTACCAAACTAGTACATGGGAAGGGACTATGTGAACAACTAGCCTTGAGTCAGCAAGTTGAAGCAGGTAATGGAAAAGAGGCTGTCTTGGTACTACAGGATGGTCAAGAACAGGAAAATGATGATGTGCCCACTCCCTGTTGGACTCAGAATATGATACACTTCCTACAGACAGGCCTATGCCCTCCAGAAATGAGTAAAGCAAAGAGGAGATACTTTAGATTACAAGCCATTCCATATGTGCTTGTTGATGGTGTTTTGTTTAAGAAAGACATCAATGGAGTTCTATTGAGGTGCATTGGGATAGGTCAAATTGAGAGGGTGTTACGAGATTTTCATGATGGAGATTCTGGAGGACATTTCACCCCATGAGTAACAGCTCTCAAGATAATGAAGGCAGGGTATTATTGGCCCATAGTGTTCAGTGACTGCTATACATGGATAAGAAAGTGCAAGAAATGTGCACTCTTCACAGGGAAAGAAAGACTAGCAGTGCTTCCATTGCACCCAATTTCAGTTGACCAACCATTTATGCAATGGGGATTGGACTTCGTCGGGGTCATCAACCCAAACTCAAGCCAAGGCCACAAGTGGATTCTCACGGTGACAGACTATTTCACCAAGTGGACCGAAGCAGTAGCGCTCAAAGAGGCAAGTGAGTCTAACATACTAGACTTTTATGAAGAAATAGTGACCAGGTTCGGTGTGCCGGCCACTATCATATCAGATAATGCATTAGCATTCATAGGTTCCAAGATTACAAAATGGGCTGTCAAGAATGGAATCTATTTGAGCACCTCTTCAAATTATTACCCACAGGGTAATGGACAGGCAGAGTCCACGAACAAAAAGTTGCTAAAAATCATCAGAAGGACTCTGGATGAAAACCAAAGGACATGGCATACCAAGCTAAAATCAGCATTATGGGCTGACAGAATAACACCAAAGAGGTCTACAGGTAATTCTCCCTACAAGTTGGTCTATGGGAAAGAGGCAGTATTGCCTATATCATTAGAATTTCCAGCATTGGAGCTCATGAAGCAGTTGGAGTTGTCTGAGTTCGAACCAATGGAGGCCAGGTATGTAGAGTTGATGGAATTGGAAGAAATAAGAGAACATGCAGTTCAGATGATTGAAAAGGATCAGACCTTAGTAAAAAGATGGTTTGATAAGAAGGCAAGAGCAAGGACCTTCCAGGAGGGGGACCTAGTCCTGAAATGGGATGCAGATCGAGTGAAACCTAGAAGGCATTCCAAGTTTGATGCCATTTGGAGTGGCCCCTACATGGTCACGAGATGTAAAAGTGGTAATGCCTTCCAATTGTCTACATTGGATGGAGAAGAACTCCTGATTCCAGTTAACGGAATCTATCTTAAACATTGCTACTAAAAAGGAAAAGGTTTACCCTTGTAAATATTAGCCTAGATTTCAGTTCCTCTAAGTGCGTATGCACATTGTCTTGTTGTAGTTAGGTTTCTTTTCCCTAAGTGCTTTGGCACAGGTTTTTTCTGCTCTCAGGTTGATTTTTCTACAGTTCAGAGTGCTCTCAAGAGAATGAGTTGCGGTATCAGGATCAGGATCAGAGATCAGGTTGGTTTCAGGTTATTGCTTTACTCCATGCCCAATGGATTGCTAAAAGGCCACTGATCTTCTACCTAGCAGGCAGGTGATCCCGCTGAGTCGCCAAAACTGTTATCCAAAATTCCCCCCAAGGTAATTTTGATAAAATGCATCAGATTGTCAGTCTCGAGCAAAGTAGGTTGATTCAAGGCCCAAAATCATGTTTCTGGGGTCCCCTCGGTTTCTTTCTAACCCTGCTATCCAAGAAGAAAACCCAACAGGGGAAAATGGAAAAATTTGCAAATTGGCCAGGCTTGGGGCTGAAATAAGCGAAGAAAATCATCTAAGGTGCCTAATTGGCACTAGTGGAACAGTTGGGACGTCGGGGCCCGAATGGGCGAAAAGTCTCCAAGCGGTCCGCAGCAAAGTTGGGAGCAGTTGGGACATCGGGACATGAGCATACGCGAACCAGCCGAACCGGCGAAAAATGAAGAAACTGTTGTCCTAAGTCTGGGACTTTGGCCGCAGAGAAAGACTGGAACAAGGTGGGACCGAAAGTATGTGGAGGATCAGCCCATTTCGGCGGTTCGAACCGGCGCAAACCATTCGGACAGAATAAGAAACCACAAATCCAGGTTTGGGACACCCCAAAAAATGTACGAGGGACGCGAAAATCTGGAAGGCCTGAGAGCCAATGTAAATGTGCCACGTGTCTTCGCCGCAAAGAGGGACAAGGAAGCCTGAATCAGGTGTTCAGAGATTTTTGTCCCAGACAGTTTGGGACACCCGGGCCGGGACGCAGGGATGTGAAAAGCTGAAGAGTGCCAACGAATCATAATGTGCCACGTCAAAAGTTCAAAGGACAGCCCCCGAAAATAAAATAGTGCCATTGTCAGAGGCCTGAAAGGAATTTTCAGAGAATTGAACCCATGGATGAATCAGAGTTCGACACGTGTCATCCAAGTGGCAGAGCGCGGGAAAAAATTCAAATATCTGTTTTGGCCTGTTTTTGCCCTAAATCTTCAAATCACCATATCTTTCGATCCAGAGCTCAGATTTTTGCGTTCTTTATATCAATGGAAATCTGGTGAAATTCTCTACACGATTCCTAGGTCAATCTTACATTTTGGTTCAGTTTGGAGAGAGAAAATCATGAAGATGCCTCTGGCACGTAATAATAGACAGAAGTGACGTTTCAACAAACAGCTTTAATGCAACAGACAGTTCGCCGTTTCTGCTAGACAGTCCGCCGTTTTGCCAGGATTCGCCACTTCTGCCATAATGAGATGAAGTTAAATGCAACCTAGAGGTGGTTGGGGTAGATCTGGAATTCCTCTCTCTTTTCTCTCTCATTCTTCCTATAAATTGTAAGGAGGGGCTTCTTTCTAAAGGTTGGACATTTCTGTTTTGACCCCTCCCTTCTTCTCTTTGGCAAGTGAATTTGTGGAGTTCAAACCTCCCATTTGAAACTGTAATGTGACTTTGCCTCTTGGCATTTTGTAGTGTATTGTATCAATCCTTGGAGCAAGTAATGCATGTCTGTGGATGATTCTCAACCCTCTCTGTGTTCATTTGCATCCTCCTGATCTTTCATTGCAAATTTTGTTATCTGTGCATGATCTTGCATCACATTTGAATGGTCTGTGTTTATTGCAAAGATTATGTTCTTCATTCCTCGGTGCATCACCTCTATAGCTTAGGTTTATTTTATGCATCTTCTTACCCTGTCTCCTTGGCAAGTTAGATTAGGTTGTGAGTAAACCCTCTGCAATTTTTGTGTGTATCTGAACAGAGGAATAGGAACCATCCTTCTTTGGAGAATCCTTTCTCATTTTTCAAGTCCCACACTTGGAGAAAGGATTCAATATTGTGCAATCACACTGGATGCTAGAGTGATCAACCTAGAAATCTGATCAACATCCAGGGGTGCTGTGATTTTGCATCAACAAAACCCTAACAACTAAACCTAAATCGTAAACCCTAAACCATAAACCTAAACCCTAAACCTAAAACCCTAAAGTTAAAAAACTAAATCCCAAACCTCAAACACTAAACTCTAATTCCTAAACCCTAAAAACTAAACCTTTAATCGTAAACCCCATAAACCCTAAACCTTAAACCCTAAACCCTAAAAACCTAAACCCTAAACCCTAAACCCTATAAACCTTTAAACCCTAAACATTAAACCCTGAGACCTAAACCCTAACCATAAACCCTTATCCCTAAACCCTAAACCCTTAACACCCTAAACCCTAAACATTAAACCCTAAACCCTAAACTATAAACCTAAATCCTAAACCTAAACCCTAAACTTAAACCCTAAATCTAAAACAAATAAACCCTAAACCCTAAAATCCTAAAAACCTAAACCTTAAATCCTAAACCCCATAAACCCTAAACCTTTAGCCCTAAACCATAAACCCTAAACACTAAAACCCAAAACCCTAAATCCATAAACCCTAAACCCTAATTCACTAAGCCCTAAAACCTAAACCCTAATACCTGATCCCTAAACCATAAACCATAAAACCTAAATATTAAACCCTAAACTCTAAATACTAAATCCTAAACCCTTAACCCAAAAAACAAAACCTTGAATCGTAAACCCCAATACCCTAAACCTTTATCCGTAAACCCTAAACCCTAAACCCTAAATCCCAAAACCTAAGCCCTAAAATGTAACCCCTTAAACATAAACCTTAAACCCTGAGACCTAAACCCTAACAATTAAACCCTAAACCCTAACCCCTAAACCCTAAGCACTAAACCTAAACCCTAAACCCCTAAACCTTAAACCTTTAAACCTAAACCATAAACCCTAAGCACTCAACCCTAAACCCTAAACCCTAAACCCTAAACATAAATCCATAAGACAGTATAGCCCTAAACCTTAAACCCTAAACCCTAAAACCTAAACCCTAAACCCTAAACCCTAAACCCTAAACCATAAACCCTAAAACCTAAAACTAAACCTAAATCATAAACCCCTAAACCCTAAACCTTTAGCCCTAAACCCTAAACCCTAAACCTAAACCCTAAACCTAATCCCTAAACCCTAAACCCTAAACCCTGAAACCTAAACTCTTAAACCCTAAACCTTAACCCTAAAACCCTAAAACTCTAAACCTTAAACCCTAAACCCTAAAACCCTAAACCCTAAACCTAAAACCATAAACCCTAAATACCTAAACCCTAAACCCTAAAATATAAACCCTAAACCCTAAACCTAAACCCTAACCCTAAACCCTAAACCCTAAACCCTAAACCTTAAACCCTAAACCCTAAACCTAAACCCTAAACCCTAAACCCTAAACCATAAACCATAAACCCTAAACCCTAAACCCTAAACCCTAAACCCTAAACCTTAAACCCTAAACCCTAAATCCTAAACCCTAAACCCTAAACCTTAAACCCTAAACCCTAAAAACCTAAATATTAAACCCTGAATCCTTAAACCTTAAACCCTAAAACCTAAAACCTAAACCCTAAACCCTAAACCCTAAACCACTAAACCCTAAACCCTAAACCATAAATTTAAACCCTAAACCTAAACCTAAACCCTAAACCCTAAACCCTAAACCCTAAACCCTAAAAGCCCTAAACCCTAAACCCTAAATATTAAACCCTAAACCATAAACCATAAACCCTTAAATCTAAACCCTAAACCCTAAAACCTAAAACCCTAAACCCTAATGCCCTAATCCCTAAACCCTAAAAACTAAAATTAAATCCTAAACCCTAAACCCTAAACCTAAACCCTAAACACTAAACCCTAAACCCTAAATACTAAACATTAAACCCTAAACCCTAAACTATAAACACTAAACCCTAAACCCTAAACCCTAAACCATAAAAACTAAAACTTAAATCATAAACCCCATAAACCCTAAAACCTTAAACCTTTAACCCTCAACCCTAAACCCTAAATCCCTGAAACTAAACCCTAAACCCTAAACTCATTAAACCCTAAACCATAAACCTTAAACCATAAACCCAAAACCCTACACCCTAAACCCTAAACTCAAAACCCTAAACCCTAAAACCTAAACCCTAAACCCTAAAAACTAAACCTTAAACCCTAAAACCCCTAAACCCTAAACCCTAAGCACTAAACCCTAAACCTAAACCATAAACCCTAAACCCTAAACCCTAAAACTTTAAACCTAAAAACCCTAAACCCTAAACCCTAAACCCTAAACCCTATAACCTAAACCCTAAACCATAAACCCTAAACCCTAAACCCTAAACCCTAAAAACTAAACCCTAAACCCAAAACCCTAAACCCTAAACCTTAAACCCTAAACCTAAATCCTTAAACCCTAAACCCTAAACCCTAAACCCTAAACCCTAAACCCTAAACCCTAAACCCTATAAACCCTAAACCTAGCCTAAAACTATAAACCTAAACCCTAAACCTAAAACCTTAACCCTAAACCCTAAACCCTAAACCCTAAACCCTAAACCCTAAACCTAAACCATAAACCCTAAGCCCTAAACCTTAAACTCTAAACCATAAACCTTAATCCTAAACCCTAAACCATAAATCCTAACCCTAAACCCTAAACCCTAAACCCTAAACCCTAAACCCTAAACCCTAAACCTTTAGCCCTAAACCTAAACCCTAAATAAACCCTAAACCTAAACCCTAACCCTTAAACCCTAAATCCTAAACTATAAACCCTAAACCCGAAGCCCTAAACCCTAAACCCTTAGACCCTAAATCCTAAACCCTAAATATTAAACCCTAAACCATAAACCATAAACCCTAAACCATAAACCCTAAACACTAAACCTAAACCCTAACTTAAACCCTAAACCCTAAACCCTAAACTCAAAACCCTAAACCCTGAACCCTAAGCCCTAAAACTATAATCCCTTAGTCCCTAAACCCTAAACCCTAAACCCTAAACCCTAAAACTAAAACCTAAACCTTAAACCCTAAACCCTAAACTGTAAACCCAAAACCTAAAACTCTAAACCCTAAACCCTAAATCCAAAACCCTAAACCCTAAACCCTAAAACCTAAATCCTAAACCCTAAACCCTAAACCCTAAAAAAAACCTTAAACCATAAACCCTAAACCCTAAAATGGTACCCTAAACCCTAAACCCTAAACCCTAAACCCTAAACCCTAAACCCTAAACCCTAAACCCTAAACCCTAAGCCCTAAACCTTAAACCCTAAACCCTAAACCCTAAACCCTAAAACCTAAACCCTAAACCCTAAAACCTAAACCCTAAACCCTAATACTTAAATCCTAAACCCTAAACCCTAAATACTAAACCATAAACC
>JAHRHJ020003294.1:72500-97500 GCA_019776745.2 Taxus chinensis
ACCCTAAACCCTAAATATTAAACCCTAAACCGTAAACTTGAAACCTAAACTCTAAACCCTAAACCCTAAACACTAAAAATTGAATAATAAACCCCATATACCCTAAACCCTAAACCCTAAACCTTAAACCCTTAACCCTAAAGCCTCAACCCAAAACCCTAAACCCTAAACATAAAACCCTAAACCCAAAACCCTAAACCCTAAGCCCTAAAATGTAATTGATTAGCCTTAAACCTTAAACCGTGAGACCTAAACCCTAAACCATAAACCGTAAACCCTAAACCCTAAACCCTAAACCGTAAACCCTAAACCATAAGCCCTAAAACCCTAAAAACTAACCCTAAACCTAAACCTAAACCTCCTAAACCTTAAACCCTAAGACCTAAACCCTAAACCCTAAACCCTAAACCCTAAACCCTAAATCCTAAACCCTAAATATTAAACTTAAACCGTAAACAATAAACCATAAATCCTAAACATTAAACCCTAAAATTGAAACCCTAACCCCTAAACTCTAAACTATAATCCTTTAGCCCTAAACCCTAAACCTTGAACCTAAACCCTAAACCCTAAACCCTAAACCCTAAACCCTAAATCTTAAACCTAAACCTTAAACCCTAAACCCTAAACCCTAAACCTAAACCCTAAAACCTAAACATAAACCCTAAACCATAACCCTAAACCTTAAACCCTGAAACCTAAACTCTAAACCCTAAACCCTAAACCCTAAACCCTAAATACCTAAACCCTAAACCCTAAACCCTAAAATAAACCCATAAACCCTAAACCTAAACCCTAAACCTAAACCCTAAACCCTAAACCCTAAAACCCTAAACTAAACCCTAAACAATAAACCCTAAACCCTAAACATAAATCCATAAACCCTAAACCTAAACCCTAAACCCTAAACCCTAAACCATAAATCCCTTAACCCTAAAACCTAAACCCTAAACCACTAAACCCTAAACCCTAAACCCTAAACCCTAAACCTAAACTTAATCCCCCTAAACCCTAAACCCTAAACCTAAACCTAAATCCTAAGCCCTTAAATCCCTAAACCTAAATAACCCCTAAACCCTAAACCCTAAATTCTAATCCCTAAACTAAACCCTAAACTAAACCCTAAACCCTAAACCTAAAAGCCTAAACCTTAAAGAAACCTAAACCTAAACCTTAAACCCTAAACCATAAACCTAAACCTAAACCTAAACCATAATAGACCTAAACCCTAAACCCTAAACATATAATCCTAAATAAACCCTAAACTCCTAAATCCTAAACCTAAACCCTAAACTGTAAACCTAAACCCTACTAAACCATAAATGAACCTTAAACCCTAAACCCATAACCCTAAACCCTAAACCCTAAACCCTAAATCCTAATCCTAAACCTAAACCTAAACCCTAAACCCTAAACCCTAAACCCTTATAATAAACCCTAAATCCTAAAACTTAAACCCCGTAAACCCTAAACCATAAACCCTGATAAACCCTAAAGCCTAAACCCTAAACCCTAATCCCTAAACCCTAAACCTAAACCCTAAAACCTAAACCTAAATAAACCCCATAAACTATAAACCTTTACCCTAAACCCTAAACCCTAAACCATAAACCCTAAAGACCTAAACCCTAAACCTTAAACCTATAAAACATTAAACCCTAAACCGTAAACCCTAAACCATAAATCCTAAACCCTAAACCCTAAAATAAACCCTGAGCACTAAACCCTAAACCCTAAAATAAATCTTAAATCGTAAATCCCTAAACCCTAAACCATAAGCCCTATACCATAAACCTAAAACCTAAACCCTAAACCTAAAACTAAACCTAAACCCTAAACCTTATAAACCCTAAACCTAAATCCTAAACCCTAAACCCTTTAGCCCTAAACCCATAAACCCTAAAAACTAAAAACTAAACCCTAAACCCTAAAATAAACCCTAAAGCCCTAAATCCCTAAACCCTAAACCCTAAACCATAAATAAACCCTAAACCTTGAGCAATAGCTAAACCCTTAACCTTAAACCTAAACATAAACCTAAACATAAACCCCTAAACCCTAAACCCTAAACCTAAACCTCTAATCCTAAATCCCTAAAAACTCTAATCGCTAACCCTAAACCCTAAACCCTAAACCATAAACCCTAAACCCTAAACCTTCAGTCCCTAAACCCCATCAAATAAACCTAAACCCTAAACCCTAAACCCCAAACCCTAAACCCTTCTAAACAAAACCCAAAACCCTAACCTTTAGCCTAAACATAAACTCTAAACCCTAAACCCTAAACCCTTAAACTATAAACCCCTAAGTATAAACCTAAAACCTAAACCCTAAACCATAAACCCTAAACCCTAAACCTTGAGTACTAAACCCTAAATACTAAAACCTAAACCATAAAGCATAAATCATAAACCATAAACCCTAAACCCTAAACCCTAAAAACTAACCCTTGAATCATACAACCCAAAAACTAAACCTTTAACCCTAAACCAATAAAAGCTAAACCCTAAACCCTGAGAGCTAAACACTAGACCCTAAACCCTAAACCCTAAACAATAAACCCTAAACACCTCGCCCTAAACCCTAAATCCTAAACCCTAAAAAATAAACCTTGAATCATAAACCCTAAACCATAATCCCTAAATCCTAAACCCTAAAACCTAAACCCTAAATTTGAAACCCTAAACCCTAAACACTAAACCTTAAACCCTAAACCCTAAACCATAAACCATAAAAATTAAACCTCAAATCATAAACCCCATAAACCCTAAACCTTTAGACCTAAACCCTAAACCCTAAACCCTAAACCCTAAGCCCTAAACTATAATCCATTAGCCCTAAAAATTAAACCCTTAGACCTAAACCCTAAACCTTAAATCCTATACCCTAAACCGTAAATCCTAAAACCCAAGCACTAAACCCTAAACCCTAAACCCTAAATACTAAATCCTAAACCCTAAATAAACCTAAATCCTAAACCCTAAACCATAAACCCTAAAACCTAAACCCTAAACCCTAAAACCGTAAACCATAAACCCTAAACCCTAAACCCTAAACCCTAAACACTAAACCTTGAATCGTAAACCCCATAAACCCTAAACATTTAACCCTAAACCATAAACCCTAAACCCTAAACCCTAAACCTAAATTGTAAACCCTAAACCCTAAACCCTAAATAAACCCTAACCCTATAAACCTTGAGCACTAAACCATAAACCCTAAACCCTAAACCATAAACTTGAAACCCTAAACTCTAAACCCTAAACCCTAAACACTAAACCCAAAAAATTAAACATTGAATAATAAACCCCATATACCCTAAACCATAAACCCTAAACCTTAAACCCTTAACCCTAAAAGCCTCAACCCAAAACCCTAAACCCTAAACACAAAACTCTAAACCGTAAACCCTAAACCCTAAGCCCTAAACCATCCCTAAATCCTAAACCTTAAACCCTAAAGACCCTAAACCCTAAACCATAAACCCTAAGGCCTCTAAACCATAAACCCTAAACCCTAAACCCTAAACCTTGAACCCTAAACCCTAAACCCTAAATCCCTAAATAAACCCTAAACCCTAAACTATAATCCCCTAAACCCTAAACCTTAAACCCTAAACCTTAACCCTAACACCTAACCCCTAAACCCCTACCCCTAAACCCTAAACCTTAAACCATAAACCTAAACCCTAAAACCTAAACTTGAAACCCTAAACCTTAAACTCTAAAACCCTAAACCATAAACCCTAAACCGTAAACCTAAAAGTTAAACCCTAAACCCTAAATCCATAAACCCAAAACCCTCCTAAACCCTAAAACCTAAACCCTAAATCCTAAACCTAAACCCTAAACCCTAAACCATAATCCTAAACCCTAAACACTAAACCCTAATCCCTTAGCCCTAAACCGTAAACCCTAAACCCTTAGCCCTAAACCATAAACCATAAACCCTAAACCTTAAACCCTAAACCTTAAACCCTAACCCCTAAACCCTAAACACCTAAACCCTAAACTAAACAGTAAACCGTAAACCATAAACCTTTAACCCTAAACCCTAAAGTCAAAACCCTAACCCCTAAACCATAAACCCTAAACACTAAATGCTAAACCCTAAACCCTTAAAATTAAACCTTGAATCTAAACCCATAAACCCTAAACCTTAAACCCTAAACCATAAACCCTAAACCCTAAACCCTAAACCATAAATCCCTAAACCATAAACCTTAAACCCTAACCCTAAACCCTAAACCTAATCCCCTAAACCTAAACCCTAAACCCTAAAGCCTAAAAACCTTAAACCCTAAAAATAAACCCTAAACCATAAACCTAAACTAAACCCTAAACCATAAAATCATAAACCCTAAACCCTAAACCTTAAGCCCTAAACCCTAAACCCTGAACCCTAAACTACTAAACCCTTAAACAGTAAACCCCTTAAAAAAACTGTAAACCCTAAACCCTAAACCCTATAACCCTAAACCCTAAACCCTAAACCCTAAACTAAACCCTTAAACCCTAAACCCCATAAACCCTAAACCTAAACCCTAAACCATAAAAAATCCCTAAACCCTAAACCCTAAACCATTAAACCCTAAACCCTAAACCCTAAACCCTAAAAACCCTAAACCCTAAACCATAAACCATAAACCTAAACCCTAAACCCTTAAATAAACCCCTAAACCCTAAACCCTAAATCCTAAACCCTAAACCCTAAATCATAAACCCTAAACCCTAAAACCTAAAACCCTAAACCCTAAACCCTAAACCTTCAACCATAAAAACTAAACCCTAAACTGTCAAACCTAAACCCTAAACCCAAAAACATAAAACCTAAACCCTAAACCCTAATCCTAAACCCTAAACCCTAAACCATAAACCTTAAATCTTAAACCCTAAACACTAAACCCCATAAACCCGAAACCCTAAACCCTAAATCCTAAACCCTAAAACCTAACCCTAAACCCTAAACCTAAAGCCCCTAAACCATAAACCCTAAACCATAAACCCTAAGCCCTAAACCCTAAACCCTAAACCCTAAACCCTAAACCTTAAACCCTAAAATCCTAAACCCTAAACTTAGCCGTAAACCCTAAACCCTAAACCCTAAAAACCCTTTAAACCCTAAAACCCTAAACCTAAACCTAAAGCCCTATAAAACCCCTAAACCCTAAACCCTAAACCATAAACCCTAAAACCTAAACCCTAAAAATCCCTTAGCACTAAACCTTAAACACTAAACCATAAACCCTAAACCCTAAATCCTAAATCCGAAACCATAAACCATAAACCCTAAATCCTAAACCCTAAACCCTAAACCCTTAGAGTAACCCCTAAACCCTAAAACCTTAAACCCTAAACCTAAACCTAAACCCTAAATCTTACTAAACTTAAATTGTAAACCCTAAACCCATAAAAAGCCCTAAACCCTAAATCGTTACCCTAAAAGTAAACCTTAAACCATAAACCCCATAAACCCTAAACCCTAAACCCTCAAAAACCTAAACCCTAAAACCTAAACCCTAAACCATAAACCCTAAACCCTAAACCTTGAATCATAAACCCCTAAACCCTAAACCTTTAGCCCTAAAACATAAACCCTAAACCTTGAACCCTAAACCCTAATTCCCTAAACCCATAAACCCTAAACCCTTAGCATAAACCATAAACCCATAACCATAAACCCTAAACCCTAAATAATAAACACTAAACCCTAAAAAACCTAAACCTTAAACCCTAAACCCTAAACTTTAGCCCTAAACCATAAACCCTAAACCCTAAACCCTAAACCCTAAACCCTAAATTATAAACCTTAAACCCTAAACCCTAAAGCCCCCTAAACCCTAAACCCTAAACCCTAAGCACTAAATTCCTAAACCCTAAACCCTAAACCCTAAACCTTAAATCGTTAAACCCATAAACCCTAAACCATAAAACCGTAAACCCTAAACCTAAACCCTAAACCTAAACCCTAATCCCTTAAGCCCTAAACCTTAAACCCTAAAACTAAACCCTAAACCCTAAACCCTAAACTAAACCCTGAATTACCTAAAACCATAAACCCTAAACCCTAAGCCCTAAACCCTAAACCCTAAAAACCCTAAACTATTAAACCCTAAACCCTAAACCCTAAACTAAATCCTAAACAATTAAAACCCTAAACCCTAAACCATAAACAATAAACCCTAAACCTAAACCCTAAACACTAAACACTTAAAACCGTAAGCCCTAAAGCCCTAAACCCTAAACCCTAAATAAAAATCCTAAACCCTAAACCCTAAACCTTAAACCTAAACCCTAAATCCTAAACCTAAACCATAAAACCCTAAACCCTAAACCCTAAACCCTAAAACCTATAACCCTTAGCCCTAAACCTTAAACCTAAACCCTAAACCCTAAACCATAACCCCCTAAACCATAAACCCTAAACCCTAAACCCTAAACCCTAAACCCTAAACCCTGAGCACCCTAAACCCTAAACCCTAAACCCTAAACCCTAAACCCTAAACCCTAAATCCTCAACCCTAAAACCTAAACAATAAACCCTAAAAACTAAACCTTGAATTGTAAACCCCAAGATAAACCCTAAAATAAACCCTAAACCATAAACCCTAAACCCTAAACCCTAAACCCTAAATTATTAAAACCTGTAAACCCTAAACCTAAACCCTAAACCATTTAGCCAAAACCCTAAAGCTTGAACCCTAAACCCTAGCAACTAAACCTAAATCCTAAACCCTAAACCCTAAACCCTAAACCCTAAACATAAACCCTAAACCCTAAACCATAAACTCTAAACCCTAAACCCTAAACCCTAAACCCTAAAAACTAAACCTTGAATTGTAAACCCCATAAACCCTAAACCTTAAGCCCTAAACCATAAACCCTAAACACTAAACACTAAACCCTAAACCCTAAACCCTAAAATGTAATCCCTTTACCCTAAACCCTAAACCCTAAACCTTAATGACTAAACCCTAAACCCTAAATATTAAACCCTAAACCGTAAACTCAAAACCCTAAACCCTAACCCTTGAATCGTAAACCCCATATACACTAAACCATAAACCCTAAATAATAAACCCTAAACCCTAAACCCTAAACCTATATCCCTAAACCCTAAACCCTAAACCCTAAACTGTAATCCATTAAACCCTCAACCTTAAACCCTAAACCCTAAACCATGAGAACTAAACCCTAAACCCCAAATATTAAACCCTAAAGTGTAAATTATAAACCATAAATCCTAAACCCTAAACCCTAAACTCAAAACCCTAAACCCTAACCCTAAATCCTAAACCCTAAACCCTAAACCCTAAAGATAAACCTTGAATCGTATACCCCATAAACCCTAAATATTTAGCCCTAAAGCATAAACCCTAAATACTAAACCCTAAACCCTAATCCCCTAGCCCTAAACCTTAAACCCTGAGACCTAAACCCAAAAACCTAAAGCCTTAACCCTAAACCCTAAATCCTAAAATCTAAAATCTAAACCCTAAGCCCTAAATTGTAACCCCTTACCCCTAAATGTTAAACCCTTAAACCTAAACCCTAAACCCTAAACCATAAACCCTAAAATCTAAACCCTAAACCCTAAACCCTAAAAACTAAACCTTCAATCGTAAACCCCATAAACCCTAAACCTTTAGCCCTAAACCATAAAGCCTAAACCTTAAACCCTAAGCCCTAAACTATAATCCCTTAGCCATAAAACTCAAACCCTGAGACCTAAAACCTAAACCATATGCACTAAAGGGTAAACCCTAAACCCTAAATATTAAAACTTAAACTGTAAACAATAAACTATAAACCCTAATTCAAGGGTAAAGGTTAAATCATGAAACCCCAGGGTAAACCCTAACTTTGAAACCCAAAACTACAATTCCTTATCCCTAAACCTCAAATCCTGAGATCTAAAGTGAAAACCTGTCCTAAAGTTATCCAAACCATTCAAAATCAGGGACCCTAAATCCTAAACATAAACCCTAAACACAAAACCATAAACCCTAAACATGGATTGATTCAGGGTAAAATATAAATGTTTCTAGGGTCTCCCCTCAAAAATTTAAACCCCTGTCCAGGTTAGAAAACCAAGTTCTGAGAAGAAAATGAAAAAGTTAACAGAAAATAAGCTTGGGCTAAGGAAAAAATGAAAAATGGCTAAGTCCTAGTCCTAAACTGGTAAACATTTGGGACATTGGGGGGACCAAGGACGCAGGAACCCGAAACCCGAAAACCGTTAACGCGTGGGACAGGGAAGCACTAGTTCGGCCTTGAATCATAACTAACGGCATAAATTTGGGGGAAGGGAACGGCTAAGAAAAGGGACCGGGAAGCCCATTTCAGGTAAATCGGAAGTTTTGTCCCAGACAGTACTGGCACAGTTGGAACAAATGTACGCAAAGGACGCGAACCAGCCGGTTCAGTCGAAACAGGGAACTTCAGCATTGGGACACTTGGGACAAAGGGATGCGTGGGACGCGGATAGCCGAAGGACCCGAAAGCCAATCAAACAATGCCACGTGTCATCAGCCGAATGAGGGACAGAGGAAGCCCATTTCAGGGGATCAGGAGTTTTTGTCCCAAACAGTTTGGGACATTCTAGGACAAGGGATGCTAAGGGCAAAAAAGCCGGCAGACCCGCGGACCAATCAAATCACGACACGTGTCACAAGGGAAAAGTCCAAAAGTCAAAGGGTGAGGTTTCAGGGGTCACAAAATCGAGCCAATAAAAAGAAGACATGTGTCCAAGGAACCCAGCTCGGGGAGGTAAGAAGGAGAGAGAATTACGCATCCAATCAATGCTTGACACGTGTCATCCAGGTGGCAGAGCACGGGAAAATTTCAAAACACGTTTTCACCTGTTTTGTGCCCTAAATCTTCAGATCTCCATATCTTTCGATCCAGAGCTCAGATTTGCACGTTCTTTATATCAACGGAAAGCTTATGAAATTATCTACATGATTCTGGGGTTAATCTTGAATTTTGGTGCAGTCTAGAGAGAGAAAATTGAGAAATGGCTCTGACACATGTTCATGGCCAGAAGTGACATTTCAGCAACCAAATTTAATGCAGAATGGGTCGCATTCTCCTGTAATTCGGTCAAAATGATAGGGTATGGGTTTGTAAGGTCCCCCATGCCATTTTAATGCATCTGTAGTTCAAGGAGGGATGGGCTCTCATGTTTTTGTATGTTTTCTGTCTCCTGGGCTCGACCCATGCAATGTAAAAGCCAGATTTGGCTCATTTGACAGCGTGGGGGAACATTTTTTTTGGACATAGCAACTTCTTCTTTCACCTCCAGCAAGTGATTGATGCAAGAATCAGACCTCTCCAAAGATTGTAATAGTCTTTACCTCTCTAAGGTTGTAATGCAGTGATTTGACACTGGAAATGATAATGCAAGCTTTGTGAATGGTTTTCAGTCCTTTGTTTGTATTATTTGCTTCATTTCAGATCCTAAATTATATCTTATCATCTGTGTATGTTTTATGTTGCAAATTTGGTCTGTGTCTATTTGCATGACAGAAATGTTTCACCACTCCTTTTGGTGCATCACCATCTTTAGTTAGTTTCAATTTTTGCATTTCTATCCCTGTCTCCTTGCAATTTAGAGTAGGATTAGGATCTGAACCTCTGTAGTTGTGTAAAATATAGATCTAAATCAGAGGAGTTTGAGGAACCAGCCTCTAATCTGGAGATTCCTCTCTCAGTTTCACAAGTCCCACACTTGGAGAGAGGTTTCCATGTTGTGCAATCACACTAGATGCTAGAGTGATCAACCTAGAAGCCTGATCTGCATCCAGGGGTGCTGTGAGTCTGCAACAACAGTTTTGGCACGCCCGATGGGACACTAGAGGTCTCATTTTTATTGCAGCAAGTTGATGTGCATCTGCTGCAATTTTCTTTCTTAAAAGAGCTATTATTTGCATATCTGGCGACTCCAAGGGGAAGAATCAACTGGTTCCAAGTGCAGGCCTGAAAACTCATGAGAAGAATCACCACAAGGTCAAGAGTTGGAGAAGAAGAAGTGTTGTTTGAATACCTGCAATTATCTCCAAGAAGAAGGCAAAGAGGAAGAAGGATTCAAAGGTCTCCATCTCCACCAAACAGAACTCTCTCAACTCCTCCACCTGGTAGGCCTTTCATTTAGTCAACAAGGGTTTTAAGACCAATTAGAATGGCTCAAAACAATCCCTACGTCAACTTCACAGGTAGCAGCCCACTTGCTCTCAATGCACAACATCCAAGTTCCTATTGCAGCCTTGAAGAACATTCCCTACTTCACTGGAGAAAATCAGACTACTCCAGGTGATCATGTTAAAGATATTGCTAACCTTTGTGCAATTCATGAAATCAATGAAATGCAAGTGGGTGTCAAGTTACTAGCATCTTCATTCAAGGGTAAAGCATTGCAATGGTTTAGGAGCCTTGGAGCTGGTTCTATCACAAATTGGAATCAGCTGTGTATTGCACTTCATGAGCAATTTGGAGAGAAGGGAGACAACTTGTCTCTTTTGGAGCAGCTGACAACCATCAAGAGAGCTCCCAATGAGCAGCTGACCGATTTCAACTTCAGATTTCAAAAAACTTGGGAGAGAATTCCAGTGGCAGTCAGGCCAACAGTAGAAGGTGCTTTTCTATACTATCTCAAAGCTTTAAATTCTGATATTTCTATGTTGATTCAGTCCATGGGAGGCATAACTATCCCTATGGCTTATAGCATTGCCATTAGGGCTGAAAATTGTTTGATCCAAGCTGGCAAACTTGCCCCTAGACCTCCCATGCCATTGTTTCCAAGTTTAGAGAGCCCAAACACTAGTCAAGCACCTAATTTGGCTCCTTCTCCCACTCCTAGAAATCAGAGTTCAAATGAAGCTTCCACTTCATCTCCAAGTGCCTCAAATGAGCTTCAAGAGGTCATGAAGCAATTGCAAAACCTAGGCAATGAGCTGGTTACTCTCAAGAGGCAGCAAGCCCAAGGTTTTAGACCTTCTTATCAACCCCAAGCTCAGCCTAATAGGCAGCCATACCAACCACAAAGGCCACCTAATCCAGCTGCAAATATGAATCAAACAAGGCCTCCTGCCAATAGACCATTCCAGCCCTATAATCCAAATGCCATATCTGCCTCTAAGGCATTAGTGCCAACACAAAACAACATTGCTCAGGAGTATGACTGGTGCTTTCCATGCAATGAGCCTCATAACCAATCCATGTGCTTCAATGGTGCTTTGAATCAAGCACTAATGGTGACAACTACTGGTGTGGAGGGTGAGGGTAGTCAAGGAAACAACCAACAACAAGAAACATTCCAACAGCAATCAGCCCCAAATGACACCACATTGGTGAACTGGCAAGCAGAAGATTTCTGTGGCATGAATCAAGTAGTTTCTCAAGGTGTTGCAGCCAACACAAGGTCAAAAAGGAGGAATTTGGGTGAAGAACAACCATTAGCCCCAACCAATCCACAACCTTCCACGGCTCCACAAATGGTTGGCAAGCAAAGTCTAGTTTCAAATGCACAAGGGCAGCCAAGAACAGCCCCTAGGCCAACTCAAATACCAGTTGTTGCTGCCCACATGCAAGGAGTGAATGTGTAAAACCAAGGGACAGCAAAGAGATCCTTCATCACCATTCAGTATCATTGATCAGATGAAGAAGACAAATGTCAATATATCAATGTGGGAATCCCTATCCATCCCAGGCCAAAGAGATCTTGCTACAAGCTGCCATGAAGGACTGGCCAACTTCGAATCAGCAAGTTCAGATGCAAGACAAAGTGCTTACAAATGCTGCCCAGCCTGAGGGAAATCATGGAGGACAACAAGGTAAAATGTTGAAGCCCCCTCCTTTCTATGTTTCATTAATCATTGGAAATCAGCTAGTGCACAATTGCATGATAGATTCTGGGCAAGTAGCTCAGTAATGCCTAAACAAATAGCTGATCAGCTAGGGCTCCAGTATGAAACAATATCCAAAGGGGTAGTGCAGCTAGATGGGACAGCAGTAGCAACAGTTGGAGTGATTAGAAACTTGAGTCTTACCTTGCATGCATGTCCAAATGTTGTTGTTTTACAAGATGTATCAGTCATAGACCTTCCACCACTCTTTGCCCTTTACTTTTCAAGGGACTTCACAGCCAAGATTGGGGGATATTTGTCTGCTGATTGGTCACACATGCTGTTCAGAACAAGGTATGGAACTAAGGCTACAATCAGGTCTGAACCTATTGCAAACTTCCATATTGAGCCTTACACTCCAAGCCAGATTAATGCCAATTGCTCAGCTTTTGATCAAGAGGATCACTCAAGCACTAATGAGGCTGACACTAAAGTTGGAAGCATCTCGGATCTGACTCTTGATGAATGGGCAAGCAATATACATGCTTTTGATCCTTATTAAGAAATAGAAGAATCTGAGATAGGAGTTTATTGTTTACATGAAGAGAATCAACCTATTCCTAGCATCACCAAGCCAGACCACAAAGATGACAATGAGGTATGGCAATTGTTTTTTGATGGATCAAGGAGTAGACAAGGTGCAGGAGGAGGAGCTATGCTCATTTCACCACAAGGTATAAAGTATTACTCAGCCTTCCATTTTCAGTTTTCTTGCTCAAACAACACAGTTGAGTATGAAGCCTTAATTCATGGACTGCACTGGGCAATGAAGAAAGGCATCAAGAATTTACAAGTATTTGGTGATAGTGAGCTGATCGTAAACCAAGTCAAAGGAAAAAATGCTGCCAAAAATGATCTACTGAAGAACTACAAGAATAGGGTATGGGATCTTATTGAAGATTTTGAAGCTTTTAGCATCAATTCCATCCCAAGAAAAAAGAATGAAGCTGCTGACAGGCTAGCAGCAATTGGGGCTGCGTTTGATGTTGTAGAAAGTATCAAAAGTGAAAAATCTCAGCCTCATATCAAATGTGGTTGTGAGACCAGCTGTTCTAGATAAAAATACAAGTTGGCAAGTCTTCGAGAATGATTAGCAAATTGTTAATTTCCTACAAGAAGAAGTTGAGTTCTCCGCCAGGAATCAAGACAAGTTGCAGCAGCAGTATGGTGACCAAGTGGTGCAGCTGAGAACTAACAAGCTTACCAAAGGGCCTCATAACCTTGGAGTCAATCTTCAACCCAAATGATCAGTTCCGGAAGGAGAAAGTGAACATTCAAGTAAAGGGTGAAGATTCAGAGCCTATTTTAGTGGAAGAAGGAAAAACATTGCAGATTGGCAAAGTAAGTACCTCACAAGAGAAATCTGATTTTGTTCAGCTTTGTCAAGAGTTCCCTGAAGTGTTTGCTTGGACTTACAAAGATCTAAGAGGTTTCAACCCAAAGTTGGCACAACATACTATTGAGCTGGATCCAAAATCCAAGCCTGTCAGGCAGAAGCAAAGGCCAGTGAATCCCCATATTGAACCTCTCATGAGAAAAGAGTTAAGCAAGCTTATTGAGGCCAGTATCATCTTCCCCATCAAACACTCAAGTTGGGTTGCCAACTTAGTCCCAGTCAGAAAGAAGAATGGAGAGATCAGGTTGTGTGTCGACTTCAGAGATTTGAATAGAGCCTCTCTCAAGGATCATTATCCACTCCCTTCCATGGAGCAAATATTGTAGGTTGTAGCTGGTTCAGAAAGGTTTTCACTACTTGATGGCTACTCAGGCTACAATCAGATTATGGTGAAGGAGGAAGATCAGTTCAAGACAGCCTTCACAACCAAATGGGGCACATATGCTTACAAGAAGATGCCATTTGGACTGTCAAATGCTGGAGCAACTTTCCAAAGAGCAATGGATATGGCATTCAAAGGCTTGATCAACAAGATAGTGCTGATATACCTAGATGATATCACTGTCTTCTCAAAGAATGCAGCAGACCACCTCTTTCACCTCAGGCAAGTGTTTCAGAGGTGTAGAAAGATTTGGAGTGTCTTTGAATCCTAAGAAGTGCATCTTTCTTGCACATGAAGGAAAGCTCCTTGGCCATATTGTCTCGAAAGGAGGGATTAACAATTGATCCAGAGAGGGTTGAAGCCATAAGAGCACTACCATTGCCAAGCCACAAGAAGGCCCTTCAGAGTTTCTTGGGAAGGATAAACTTTGTTCGGAGGTTTGTCCTAGATTTTGCAGCCCTTGTCAAGCCCATCACCAAAATGTTAAAGAAGAGCATGGCTTTCAAGTGGACAGCAGAAGGCAAGGAGAGTTTTGAAGTAATCAAAGAAGCTATCTCTCAAGCACCAACTCTCATCAACCCAGACTTCTCCAAGGATTTCATCCTCTATGCATTTGGAGGTAATGACACTATTTCTGCCATTTTGGTACAGCAGAACAAGGATAATGATGAGCAGCCAATTGCCTTCTTCAGCCAGAGCCTAGATGACTATGAGGTGAGGTACTCTTTTATTGAGAAGCATGTGCTTGCAGTAATCAGAAGCTTGAAGAAATTCAAGCATTTAGTCTCAAACAACAAGGTCCAGTTGCTGGTCTCACATGCTGGGGTTAAGGACTTCCTCCTCAACAAGGATTTGAATGAGAAAAGGGTAGGTTGGATCACCCGTGTCATGGAGTATGACATTGAGATCAAGATCACCAAGCTGGTAAGAGGGAAAGGATTGTGTGAGCAGCTAGTTTTGGGAAAGCAAAAAGAAGTATGCAATGAAGAAGAAACTATTTTGACAGTCCAGGACAGCCATGAGCCAAGTGGCAATCAAGAAGAAGACAATGCTTCCCCCACTCCTTGCTGGACCCAAGGTATTATGCACTTCCTAGGCATAGGCCTATGCCCTCCAGAGATGAACAAGACCCAAAGGAGACACTTCAGATTGCAGGCTGTCCCGTATGCCATTGTTGATGGAGTTTTGTTCAAGAAAGATGTGAATGGAGTGCTGCTGAGATGCATTAGCACAAATCAGATTCAAAGGGTGTTGGAAGAGTTTCATGGTGGACCAGCTGGTGGCCATTTTGCACCAAGAGTGACAACTCTAAAAATCATGAAGGCTGGTTATTATTGGCCTAAAATCTTCAGTGATTTCTATGCATGGATCAAGAGGTGTAAGAATTGTGCATTCTTCACAGGAAAAGAGAGATTTTGCTGCCCTTCCATTGCATCCAATCTCAGTTGACCAGCCATTCATGCAATGGGGTTTGGACTTCATTGGAGTCATTAATCCCAATTCAAGCCAAGGGCACAAATGGATTTTGACAGCCACAGACTACTTCACCAAATGGACAGAAGCAGTAGCACTCAAAGAGGCAAATGAGTCTAGCATCTTAGACTTTTATGAGGGGATAACAACCAGATTTGGTGTACCTGCTACAATAATCTCTGATAATGCATTGGCATTCATTGGATCTAAGGTGACTGAGTGGGCTGTCAAGAACGGTATTTACCTAAGCACTTCATCGAACTATTACCATCAGGGTAATGGCCAGGCCGAGTCTACAAACAAGAACTTGTTGAGGATCATTAGGAGGACTCTTGATGAGAATCAGAGGTCTTGGCATACCAAACTGAAATCAGCCTTATGGGCTGATAGGATAGCTCCCAAAAGATCCACAGGTAACTCTCCATTCAAGCTTGTCTATGGAAGAGAGGCAATCTTGCCCATGTCACTTGAGTTGCCAACATTGGAACTCATGAAGCAGTTAGAGTTGCTTGAATTTGAGCCCATGGAGGTGAGGTATGCAGAGTTGATGGAGCTGCAAGAGATCAGAAATGAAGCATCCCAAGCAATGGAGAAGGATCAAGCTTTGATCAAGAAGATCTTTGATAGAAAGGCCAAGGATAAATCTTTTCAAGTTGGAGATCTAGTGTTGAAATGGGATGTGGATAGAGCAAAATTGGAAGGCATTCAAAATTTGATGCCATTTGGACGCGAAGGGCAAAGTGCAAATCGGCCGATTCGCCAGATAACATGCATCAGAATGTTCAAGTCCAAGAGCAAATTGATTGATTCAGAGCAAACATCATGTTTCTGAGGGTTCTCTCAGATATTTTTTTTACTCCCCTGGCCGAAGAAGGAAGGGAGCAAGCTTCTGAGAAAATGTGAAGCAAGGTTGCAGAAAGGCCCATTAGGTTGGTCCAGGAAAAAATCATAGAAATTTGACTAAGTCCTAGCCCAAAGGGACAGTCTAGGACAAATTTGGGACGTGAAAGGACGTGAACCGGCCGGTTCAGCCGAATGGTAAGCACTTTCACCCGCAAAGCAATTGGGACATCTGGGACTGCATGGAGGCAAATGGAGGCAAAAATGCGGATAGCCTCAGAGAGAAAATCGACTAAGCTGAGAGACCAATCAGAGTTGCGCCATGCTGCAAAAAACATTGGCCAGACGTGGACAAAGGAAGCTTCGGGACATTTTGGGTGGATCGGACCGGTTTCTATCCCAAAGGCCCACGAAGCACTGGGACATCTGAGGACCGTGAAAAAGCCGAAGGTGCTGACACGAAAAGGGCAAGCAGTTGGGACATCCGGGGCCGTGATGGACGCAGACGCGGAATCCGAAATCATGCAATTGCCACGTGTTTCAAGGGAAAAGGTCAAAAAGTCAAAGCGCTGGATCGAGCGAGTGTTTGAAGTTTGGGTCAGCCCGAACCAATGGGATAGTGCCACGTGTCCCAGCTAGGGCCCACAAGGAAAATTCAAAAGAAAGCCCACCGAAAGGTGGAGGAGAGAGAATTATTCAGTCCAATCAGAGCATGCCACGTGTCGTCCAGGTGGCAGAGCGCGGGAAAATATTTCAAAATCCGTTTTGGTCTGTTCCGTGCCCTAAATCTTCAGATCGCCATATCTTTTGATCCAGAGCTCAGATTTCCACGTTCTTTATATCAACGAAAAGATTTTGAGATTCTCTACATGATTCTAGGATCAATCTCAAGTTTTGGTGCAGTCTGGAGAGAGAAAATTGAGAAATGGCTCTGACGTGTGGTAATGGCCAGAAGTGACCTTTCAACAACCAGTTTTAATGCTAATGGGTCGCATTCTTCTTCTGCACAGCCAGAAGTGACATTTTACCAAATTAATGCAAATGGGTCACATTCTCCTCCAAAATCACCTCAAAGTGATTGGGTATGGGTTGGTAAGATCCCCATGCTTTAATGCATCTGCAGTCAATGAGGAATGGGCTTGCACTACGTTTCTGTCCCCTGGGTTCGACCCATGCAATGTAAAAGCCAGATTTGGCTCATTTGTAAAAAGTTGTTCATTTTTTCGGCTCTGCCCTCCCTTCTTTTCTTCTCTAGGGTTGAAAATGGAGTTCGAACCTCCTCCCTTGCTCTGTAATGGCATTTTTGCCTTTCTCTGTGCAAACTTCTGGAGCAACAAAAAACGTGTTTTGTGATGCATCTGTCCATCCTTTCTCATTCTTTGCTTATTTTCCTCTTGCCTCTCTTCATTGCAGGTATTTGTGCATGTTTGAATGTTCATTGCAGGTCTGGAGCTGTGTTCATGGAGTTTTGGGACATTTTCTATGTGAAAGCTATCCTTGGACCTGTGATGCATCTGTCCATCCTTCCCATTGCTCACCTCTCTTTGTCCCATGGCAGTTTTGATAGATGTTCAACATCCTCCTTCTCTGGTGTATCACCGTTTTAGTGTAGGCTTTTGTTGTTTTTCCCTTCTCTCTCTCTCTCTCTGTCTCCTTGGCATGGTTAGATTAGGATTAGATTAGCTTGCCTGCACTGGAATAGCTTGTGGTAGGTAGTTTAGGAGCAGGAACCAGCCTTCTCTGGAGATTCCTCTCTCATTTTACAAGTCCCACACTTGGAGAGAGGTTTCCATGTTGTGCAATCACACTGGATGCCTGAGTGATCAACTTAGAAGCCTGATCTGCATCCAGGGGTGCTGTGATTTTGCATCAACAAACCCTCAAGAGCTGAATTTTGCTAGAGTTTCCATGGAGGTGAGGTATCCAAAGTTGATTTTAAGAGATCACTAAAGGACTCAAGCTTTGATCAAGAACTCCTTGATAAGGCCAAAAATGCATCTTAGAGTAAAACCGAGAAGGCATTCATGCCTACATGGTCACAAAGGCAAGAACAACAATGAAGAGGGAATGGTGAAGAACTAGATTCCACTCAATGGAATCTATCCAAGCGTTGCTTCTAGAGGGAAGTTCACTACCTCTGAGTAAATATTAGATTAGAATTTTTTTCCTCTAAGTTCTTGTACACATTGTTTTCCATTGTAGGTTAGTTTTTTTTCACCTAAGTGCTTTCCACATCTTGCTGTCCATGGAGATGTTTAGCAGTCCTTGCTTTCATCAGGTGACATTCCAATTCTAAGTCAGTTGAGGTTCTACAGCAAATTTGCAATGACTCCATGCCCAAAGACTGCTTAAGGCAACTGGTATCTTCTACCTAGCAGGCAGAAAAACCCTGCTGAGTCGCCTTAAAATTGTTATCCAAATTCACCCCTAGGGTTAATTTAGATAACATGCATTAGAATTCTCAAGTCCCAATCAAATTCGACTGGATTGTTTAATATCTCAAAGTATAAATAGGAACAAAAATCATGTTTCTAGGGTTCCCTCAAATTTTTTCTAATGTTCCCTCAAAGTCTGAAGACGGAAAGAGAAAGTTCTGAGAAATGTGACCTCAAAAAGTTGCAAAAAACAAGCTTGGGCCATTAAAAAATCATGTAAAAATTGGCTAAGTCCTAGTCCTCACAAATCATGGGACATAACTCATTGGGACATCGGTTGAACAAATCGGCCGAATTAATTCTTGCCACCAGGATGTTCAACAACATTCATTTGCATAAAGGACCATCTAGGAACCAAAGACTTATGTGGGACGCGGAAAGCTATTTTTTTGAAGGAGAAGAAAATGACTAATTTTTGGGATCCTGGGCCAGGATGGTCATAAATCGTGAAGGATAAATAAGACCGATAGCTCCCATCGGCCGTGCAAAGGAAACTTTCCACTAAGCAGTTCGGGACATTTGGGCCAGTAGGATATTACCGGCATGAATCAATGAATCGGAAGAATTCAGTGCATTCACGTGTAAAGAACACCTCTGGGACATCTTGGGACAAAGGGATGTGGAAGATGCGGATAGCTGAAAAAGTCCAATTAGCCAATTAGATACGCCACATTTGTCACCAACAAAAATGGGACAAGGAAGCCCATTTCAGGTGGATCGGAACTTTTTGTCCCAAACAGTTTGGGACATCCGGGATGTTACAATGGATTGTGAAAGTTGTTGGCAGACCCGGAGACCAATCAAATCATGACACGTGTCACAAGGGAGAAAGTCCAAAAGTTCAAAGGGCGAGGTTTCAAGCACAACCCAAGCCAATCAAATTAGGACACGTGTCCAATGGAGCAAGGTGCGGAGCTCGGGGAGGAGTTAGAGAATTTGGAAAAAGTTTCATCCCAAAAGCTAAAAGTTCAGACCTGCGCGCCCCTGACACCAATCAATGCATGCCACGTGTCATCTCAGTGGTGGCAGAGCGCAAGAAAAAATTTCAAAAATGTTTTCACCTGTTTTGTGCCCTAAATCTTCAGATCTCCATATCTTTCGATCCAGAGCTCAGATTTGCACGTTCAAATTTATATCAACGGAAAGCTTATGAAATTATCTACGTGATTCTAGGGTTAATCTTGAATTTTGGTGTAGTCTGGAGAGATAAAAGTTAAGAAATGGTTCTAAACGTGTTCATGGCCAGAAGTGACATTTCAGCGACCAAATTTAATGCAGAATGGGTCGCATTCTCCTGTAATTCGGTCAAAATTGATAGGGTATGGGTTTGTAAGGTCCCCCATGCCATTTTAATGCATCTACAGTCGAGGAGGGATGGACTCTCATGTTTTTGTATTTTCTATCTCCTGGGCTCAACCCATGCAATGTAAAAGCCAGATTTGGCTCATTTCTAAAGTGTGGAACAATTTTTGACATATAAACTTCTTCTTTCACCTCCAGCAAGTGATTGTTTGCAAGAATTAGACCTCTCCAAAACTATTGTAACATTTTTTTACCTCTCTGAGGTTGTAATGCATGAATTTTGACACTGAAATGATAATGCAAGCTTTGTGAATGGTTTCAGTCCTTTGTTTGTATTATTTGCTTCATTTCAGATCCTAAATTATATCTTATCAGCCTGTGTATGTTTTATGTTGCAAATCTTTGGTCTGTGTCTTATTTGCTTGACAAAATGTTTCACCACTCCTTTTGGTGCATCACCATCTTTAGTTAGTTTCAATTTTTGCATTTCTATCCCTGCCCTCCTTGTAATTTAGAGTAGGATTAGGATCTAAACCTCTGTAGTTTTAAAATATAGATCTAAATCAGATGCCTAATTTTGAGGAACCAGCCTCTAATCTGGAGATTCCTCTATCAGTTTCACAAACCCCACACTTGAGAGAGGTTTCCATGTTGTGCAATCACACTGGATGCTAGAGTGATCAACCTAGAAGCCTGATCTGCATCCAGGGGTGCTGTGAGTCTGCAACAACAAACCCTAAACCCTAAATCTTAAACACTAAACCCCTAAACCTAAACCCTAAATTTAAAAACTAAGCCCTAAAACCTAAATTTCTAAACCCTAAACCCTAAACCTTTAATCCCTAATCCACCCTGATTAAATCCTTTACCATAACCGCTTCAACCCTGGTAATCCCTTAGCACTAAATTGGAGGATTAAAAATCCTAAATCTTGAACCATAAACCCTAAACCTTAGCCATAAAACCCTAAACCATAAAAGTTTGAACCTGGGAACTAAACCCCATAAACCCTAAACCCATAAACCCTAAAACCTAAACCCCTAAACCTTAAACCCATAAAATTGGGCTAAACCCTAAACCCTAAATCCTAAACCTGAAACCCTAAACCCTTAAACCCTAAAACCCAAAACCCTAAACCCTAAACCCTAAATTCTCTAAACCCCTAAAACATAAACCCTAAAACCTTAGCCCTAAACCTAATAAACCTAAACCATAAACCCTAAAACCAACCCTAAAACTAAACCTTTATCCCTAAACCCTTATCCTCAAACACTAAACCCTAAACTTTAAATCGTAAACACTAAACCCTAAACCATAAACTTTAAACTCTATTAACCCTTAGCACTAAACTCTAAGACCTAAGCCATAAACCCTAAACCATGAATCACTAAACCTGATACCCTAAACCTTTAGTTCCATAAACCCTAAACCCTAAAACCTAAAGCATAAACATTCCAAACCCTAAACCCTAAACCTTAAACACTAAACCTAAACCCTAATTTTACCCTCAAATAATAAAAATTTAAATACTTACATTAAATTAGTTTTTTTTTAATCAACCATAAATCCTAAACCCTAAATGCTGTAAATTTAAAGTAATTTTTAAACTGTTATAAACATAAATATAATCCCTTAAATCTAAACCATAAAACTAAATAAACCTTGAACCCTAAACCCTAAACCCTAAACCCTAAAAATAAACCCTAAACCCTAAACCCTAAGTCCTAAACCCTAAACCCTAAACCCTGATAAACCCTAAATCCTAAACCCTAAACTCTAAGACCCTTAAACCTTAAACCCTAAACCCTATAACCCTAATCCTAAACCATAAACCCTAAACCATAAACCTAATCCCTAAACCCTAAACCCTAAACCCTATCCTAAATATAAACCATAAACCCTAAAGCCCTAAACCCTAAACCCTTAAAACTAAAACCTTGAAACTCTAAACCATAAACCCTAAACCTTTAGCCCTAAACCATAAACCCTAAACCCTAAACTATAAACAGTAAACCCTAAACCCTAAACCCTAAACCCCAAAACCTCTAAGCCCTAAACCCTAAACCCTAAACCTAAAACTTATTCCCCTAAACCCTTGAAGCCCTAAACCCTAAACCCTAAACCCTAAACCCCCCTAAACCCTAAAACCTAAACCCTAGAATTTGACCCCTAAACCATAAACCATAAACTTAAACCTTAAACCATAAAACCCTAAACCCTAAAACCCTAAACCCTAAAACCCTAAACATTAAACCCTAAAACCTAAACCCTAAACCTAAACTGAACCTAAACCCTAAACCCTTAACCCTAAACCTTAAACCCTAAACATAAAACCCTAATCCCTAAACCCTAAATGCTAAACCCTAAACCATAAACCCTAAAACCTAAAACCTAAACCCTAAACCCTAAACACTAAACCCTAAACCTAAAACCCTAAACCCTAAACCCTAAACCCTAAACCCTAAACCCTAAACCCTAAAACCCTAAACCCTAAACCCTAAACCCTAAACCCTAAACCCTAAACCCTAAACCCTAAAAACTAAACCTTAAAACATAAACCCCAGACCCTAAACCCTAAACCCTAAACCCTAAACCTAAACCCTAAACCCTAAACCCTAAACCCTAAACCCTAAACCCTAAACCCTAAACCCTAAACCCTAAACCCTAAACCCTAAACCATAAACCCTAAACCCTAAACCCTAAACCCTAAACCCTAAACCCTAAATCATAAACCCTAAACCCTAAACCCTAAACCCTAAACACTAAACCTAAACCCTAAACCCTAAACCCTAAGCCCTAAACCCCTAAACCCTAAACCCTAAGCCCTAAACCCTAAACCCTAAACCCTAAACCATAAACCATAATCCTAAACCCTAAACCCTAAACCCTAAACCCTAAATATAAACCTAAAATAAACCTTAAACCCTAAACCCTAAACCTAAACCCTAAACCCTAAACCTAAACCCTAAAAAACCTTAAACCCTAAACCATAAACCCTAAACCCTAAGCCCTAAACCCTAAACCCTAAACCCTAAGCCTAAAACTATAAACCCCTAAACCTAAACCACTAAACCCTAAAACAAAAACCCTAAACCCTAAACCCTAAATCTATAAACCCTAAATTTTAAACCCTAAACCCTATAAACCCTAAACCTTAAATCCTAAACCTAAACCTTAAACCCTAAACCCTAAACCCTTAGCCCTAAACCTAAATCCTTAAACCCTAAACCCTAAATCTAACCCTAGCCTAAACCCTAAACCCTAAACCCTAAACCCTAAACCATAAACCCTAAAACTCCTTAAAACCTAAACCCTAAACCCTAAACCCTAAACCCTAAACCCTAAACCCCTAACCCTAAACCCTAAACCCTAAACCCTTAACCCTTAAACCTTAAACCATAAACCCTAAACCCCTAAACCCTAAACCCTAAACCCATAAACCCTAAACCATAAACCCTAAACCCTTAGCCCTAAACCCTAAATCCCTAAACCCATAAACCCTAAACCCTAAACCCTAAAACCATTAACCCTATAACCCTAAACCCTAACCCCTAAACCCTAAACCTAAACTGTGAATCCCTTAGCCCTAAACCCTAAACCCTAAACCCTAAACCCTAAACTATAAACCATAAACCTCTAAACCCTAAACCCTGATCCCTAACCTAAACCCTAAACCTATAAACCCTAAACCCTAATCCCTAAACCATAAACCCCCTAAACCCTAAACGTTGAACCCTAAACCCTAAACCCTAAACCCTATACCTTAAACCCTAAACCCTAAACCCTAAACCCTAAGCCCTAAACAATAAACCCTAAACCCTAAACCCTAAACCACTTAGCCCTAAAAACCCTAAACCCTAAACCCTAAGCCATAAACTTTAAACCCTAAACCCTAAAATCTAAAACATAAACCCTAAACCTTAAATCCTTAAACCCTAAACCCTAAAACCCTAAACCCTAAACCCTAAACCCTAAACCTAAACTCTAAACCCTTATCCCTAAACCCAAAACCCTAAACCCTAAACCATTAAACCTAAACCTAAACCCTAAACCATAAACCATAAACCCTAAACCCTTAACTCTAAACCCTGAGCCCTGAATCCTTAAACCCTAAACCCTAAACCCTAAACCCTAAACCCTAAACCCTAAACCTTAAACCCTAAACCCTAAACCCTAAACCCTAAACCCTAAACCCTAAAGCCCTAAACCCTAAACCCTAAACCCTAAACCCTAAACCCTAAACCTAAACCTTAAATCATTAAACCCTAAAACCTAAACCCTAAACCCTAAACCCTAAACCTTAAACCCTAAACCCTAAACCCTAAGCCTTAAATACTAAATCCTAAGAATCCTAACACCTAAACCATAAACCCTAAACCCTAAACCATAAACCTAAAACCCTAAACCCTAAACCATAAACCCTAAACCCTAAACCCTAAACCCTAAACCATAAACCCTAAACCCTAAACCCTAAGACATAAACCCTAAACCCTAAACCCTAAACCCTAAACCCTAAACCCTAAACCCTAAACCCTTAAACCCTAAAACCTAAACCCTAAACCTAAACCCTAAGCCCTAAACCCTAAAGAATAAACCCTAAACCCTAAATCCTAAACGTTGAACCCTAAACCCTAAATGTTAAACCCTAAACTATAAACCCTAAACCCTTAACCTTAAGACCTAAACCCTAAACCCTAAACCCTAAAAACCTAAACCCTAAAACTTAAACCCTAAAACCTAAGCCTTAAACCCTAAACCCTAAACCTAAACCCTAAACCCTAAACCCTAAACCCTAAACCCAAATCCCTAAACCTTAAACCCTAAACCCTAAACCCTAAACCCTAAACCCTAAACCCTAAACCCTAAACCCTAAACCCTAAACCCTAAACCTTAAACCCTAAATCCTAAACCCTAAACCCTAAACCACAAACCCTAAACCCTAAATGAGCCTAAACCCTAAACCCTAAACCCTAAACCCTAAACCCTAAACCCTAAATGTTAAACCCTAAACCCTAAACCCTAAACGTTAAACCCTAAACCCTAAACCCCTAAACCCTAAACCCTAAACCGCCTAAACCCTAAACCCTAAACCCTAAACCCTAAACCCTAAACCATTAAACCTAAACCCTAAACCCTAAACCTAAAACCCTAAACCCTAAATCCTAAACCCTAAACCCTAAACCCTAAACCCTAAACCCTAAACCCTAAACCATAAACCCTAAGCCCTAAACCCTAAACCCTAAATCCTAAACCATAAACCCTAAACCCTA
>JAHRHJ020003294.1:115000-120000 GCA_019776745.2 Taxus chinensis
CCTAAACCCCTAAACCCTAAACCCTAAACCACCAATCCCAAAACCTAAACCCTAAAACTAAACCGCAAACCCTAAACCCTAAACCCTAAACCCTAAACCCTAAACCCTAAACCCTAAACCTAAACCCTAAACCCTAAATTCTAAACCCTAAAACCTAAAACCTAAAACCTAAACACTAAACCCTAAAATAAAAACCCTAAACCCCTAAACCCTAAACCTAAACCCTAAACCCTAAACCCTATAACCCTAAACCCTAAACCTAAAAACCCTAAACCCTAAACCCTAAAACCTAAACCCTAAACCATAAATCATAAACCCTAAAACCTAAACCCTAAACCCTAAACCCCTAAAACCCCTAAACCCTAAACCCTAAACCCTATAAACCCTAAACCCTAAACCCTTAAACCTTAACCCCTTAACTCTAAAACCATAAAACCCTAAACCCTAAACCATAAACCCTAAACCATAAATCCTAAACCCTAAACCCTAAACCCTAAACCTTAAAACCCAAAAACCTAAAAACCATAAACCCTAAACCCTAAACCAAAACCCTAAACCCTAAACCCTAAACCCTAAACCCTTAAACCCTAAACCCTATAAACCCTTATCCCTAAACTCTAAAATCTAAACCCTAAACCCTAAACCCTAAACCTAAGCCTAAACCTAAACCCTAAATATTAAACCCTAAACCCTAAACCCTAAACCTTAATCCCTAAACCCTAAACCCTAAATATTAAACCCTAAACCTAAACCCTAAACCTAAACCCTAAACCCTAAACCCTAAACCCTCGTAAAATAAACCCTAAACCCTAAAACCTATTAAACACTAAACCCTAAACCTAAACCTAAACCCCTAAACCCTAAACCCTAAAGCCCTAAACCCTAAACCCTAAACCCTAAACCCTAAACCCTGAGCCCTAAACCCTAAACCCTAAATATTAAACCCTAAACCCTAAACCTAAACCTAAACCCTAAACCCTAAACCCTAAACCTTGAAACCCTAAACCCTAAACCCTAAACCTAAACCCTAAACCCTAAACCCTAAACCTTAAACCCCTAAACCTAAACATAAACCCTTAGCCCTAAACCTTAAACCCTAAACTCTAAACCCTAAACCCTAAACCCTAAACCCTAAACCCATAATCCCTTACCCTAAACCTTAAACCCTAAACCTAAACCCTAAACCCTAAACTCTAAACCTTAAACCCTAAATAAACCTTAACCCAAAACCCCAAACTCTAAACCCTTAACCCTAAACCTAAAACCTAAACCCTAAACCCTAAACCCTAAACTCTAAACCCTAAACCCTAAACCCTAAACCCTAAACCCTAAACCTTAAATCGTAAAGGCCATAAACCCTAAACCCTAAACCCTAAACCCTAAACCCTAAAACTTAAACCCTAAACCCTAACCCTAAACCCTACAACCTAAACCTAAACCCTAAACCCTAAACCCTAAACCCTAAACCCTAAACCCTAAACCCTAATCCTTAAACCCTAAACCCTAAATATTAATACCTAAAACCTAAACCATAAACCTAAACCCTAAACCCTAAACCCTAAACCCTAAACCCTAAACCCTAAACCCTAAACTCTAAACCCTAAACCCTAAACCCTAAACCCCAAACCCAAAACCCCTAATCCTAAACCCTAAACCCTAAACCCTAAGCCCTAAACCCTAAACCCTAAACCCTAAACCCTAAAATCCTAAACCCTAAACCTTAAACCCTAAACCCTAAACCCTAAACCCTAAACCCTAAACCCTAAATCCTAATCCCATAACCCTAAACCTAAACCCTAATCCCTAAACCCTAAACCCTAAACACTAAACCCTAAACCCTAAACCCTAAACCACTAAACCCTAAAAAATAAACCTAAACCCTAAACCCTAAACCCTAAACCATAAAACCTAAACCCTAAACCTAAACCCTAAACCCTAAACCCTAAACCCTAAACTATAATCCATAAAGCCCTAAACCTAAACCTAAACCTAAACCCTAAACCCTAAACCCTAAACCCTAAACCTAAACCCTAAACCCTAAACCCTAAACCCTAAACCCTAAACCATAAACCATAAACCCTAAACCCTAAAACTAAACCCTAAACCCTAAACCTAAAACCTAAACCCTAAACCTAAACCCTAAACCCCATAAACCCTAAACCTTTAAACCCTAAACCATAAACCCTAAACCTAAACCCTAAACCCTAAACCCTAAACCATAACCCTAAACCCTAAACCCTGAAACCTAAACCCTAAACCCTAAACCCTAAACCCTAAACCTAAACCTAAACCCTAAAACCTAAACCCTAAACCCTAAACCATAAACCCTAAAACCTAAACCCTAAACCCTAAGCCCTAAACACCTAAACCCCTAAAACCTTAAACCCTAAATAACCCTAAACCCATAAACCATAAACCATAAACCCTAAGCCCTAAACTATAACCCCTAAGCCCTAGGCCTAAACCCTAAACCCTAAACCCTTAAACCTGAACCCTAAACAATAAACCCTAAACACTAAACACTAAACCCCTAAACCCTAAACCCTAAACCCTAAACCTAAACTAAACCCTAAACCCTAAACCCTAAACCCTAAACCTAAACCCTAAACCTAAACCCTAAACCCTAAACCCTAAACCCTTAACCCTAAACCTTAAACCCTAAAACCTAACCCTAAACCCTAAACCCTAAACCCTAAATATTAAACCCTAAACCCTAAACCATAAACCATAAATCCTAAACCCTAAACATTAAACCCTAAACCCTAAACCCTAAATCCCTAAAAATTTACCCTAAACCCTAAACCCTAAAACTAAACCTAAACCCTAAACCCTAAACCCTAAACCCTAAGCCCTAAACCTTAAACCTTAAACCCTAAACCCTAAACCCTAAACCCTAAACCCTAAAACCTAAACCCTAAACCCTAAACCCTAAACCCTAAACCCATAAACCCTAAACCCTAAATCCTAAACCCTAAACCCTAAAAACTAAACCTTAAACCATAAACCCCATAAACCCTAAACCCTTTAACCCTAAACCATAAACCCTAAACCATAAAACCTAAACCCTAAACCCTAAACCCTAAATCCCTAAGCCCTAAACCTTAAACCCTAAACTAAACCCTAAACCCTAAACCCTAAACCCTAAACCCTAAACCCTAGTAAACCTAAACCCTAAATATTAAACCCTAAACCATAAACTCAACACATAAACCCTAAACCCTAAACCCTAAATCAAAACCCTAAAAACCCTAAACCTTTAATCCTAAACCATAAACCCTAAACCCTAAACCCTAAACCATAAACCCTAAACCCTAAACCCTAAACCCTAAACTATAAATAAAACCCCTAAACCCTAAACCCTAAACCCTGTAAACCCTAAATCATAAACCCTAAACCCTAAACCCTAAACCCTAAACCCTAAACCCCCCATAAACCCTAAAACCTAAACCCTAAACAATAAACCATAAACCCTAAACCCTAAACCCTAAACCCTAAACTCATAAACCCCTAAACCTAAACCCTAAACCTAAATCCTAAAACCCTAAAACCCTAAACCCTAAACCCTAAACCCTAAAACCCTAACCCTAAACCCTAAACCCTTAAACCCTAAACCCTAAACCCTAAACCCTAAACTCAAAACCCTAAACCCTAAACCCTAACCTTGAATCGTAAACCCCTAAATAAAGCCCTAAATAAACCCTAAACCCCCTAAACCCTAAACCCTAAACCTAAACCCTAAATCCTAAACCCTAAACCCTAAAAACTAACCTTGAATCTAAGCCCTAAACCCTAAACCCTAAAACCCTAACCCTAAACCCTAAACCCCTAAACCTTAAACCTAAGCCTAAACCCTAAAACCTAAACCCTAAACCCTAAACCCTAAACCCTAAACCCTAAACTATAAACCCTAAACCCTAAACCCTAAACCCTAAACCATAAACCCTAAAACCCTAAACCCTAAAATCCCTAAACCCTTAAACCATAAACCCTAAACCCTAAACCCTAAACCCTAAACCCTAAAGCCCTAAACCCTAAACCCTAAACCATAAACCCTAACCCTTAAACCCTAAAACCCTAAAAACCCTAAACCCTAAACCCTAAACCCTAAAACCTAAACCCTAAATAAACCCTAAACCCTAAACCCTTAAACCCTAAACCCTAAACCCTAAACCCTAAACCCTAAACCCTAAACCCTAAATATTAAAACCTAAACCATAAACCATAAATCATTAATCCTAAACCATAAACCCAAAACTCAAAACCCTAAACCATAAACCCTAAACTAAACCCTAAACCTAAACCCTAAACTAAATCATAAACCCATAAACCCTAAACCTAAGCCCTAAACCCTAAACCCTAAACCCTAAACCTAAACCCTAAACCCTAAGCCCTAAACTTAATCCCTTAGCCCTAAACCCTAAACCTAAGACCTAACCCTAAACCCTAAACCCTAAACCCTAAACCCTAAACCCTAAACCCTAAACCCTAAAAACTAAACCTTAAATCGTAAACCATAAACCCTAAACCCTAAACCCTCCTAAACCCTAAACCCTAAACCCTAAACCCTAAACCCTTAATCCCTTAGCCCTAAACCTTAACCTAAACCCTAAACCCTAAACCCTAAACCCTAAACCCTAAACCCTAAACCCTAAACCCTAAATATTAAACCATAAAATGTAAACCATAAACCATAAATCCTAAACCCTAAACCCTAAACCCTAAACCCTAAACCCTAAACTATAAACCCTAAAGCCCTAAACCTTAAACCCTAAACCCTAAAAACTAAACCCTAAACCGTAAACCCTAAACCCTAAACCTAAACCCTAAACCTTAAGCCATAAACCCTAAACCCTAAAACATATCCCTAAACCCTAAACCCTAAACCCTAAACCCTAAACCCTAAACCTAAACCCTAAACCTAAACCCTAAACCCTAAACCCTAAACCCTAAACCCTAATCCCTTAACCCATAAACCCTAAACCCTAAACCCTAAACCCTAA
>JAHRHJ020003294.1:125000-142500 GCA_019776745.2 Taxus chinensis
CCTAAACTTAAGCCCTAAACCCTAAACCCTAAACCTAAACCCTAAACCCTAAACCCTAAACCATAATCCCTAAGCCCTAAACCTTAAACCTTGAAACCTAAACCCTAAACCCTAAACCCTAAACCCTAAACCCTAAACCATAAACCCTAAAACCTAAACTCTAAACCCTAAACCCTAAAAACTAAACCTTAAATCATAAACCCCATAAACCCTAAACCTTAAGCCCTAAACCAATAAACCCTAAACCTAAACACTAAACCCTAAACCCTAAACCCTAAATCCCTAAGCCATAAACCTTAAACCCTTAAACTAAACCCTAAACCTAAACCCTAAACCCTAAACCTAAACCCTAAACCTTAAACCTAAATTTTAAACCCTAAACCGTAAACCATAAACAATAAAATGTATACCCTAAACCCTTAAATTGAAACCCTAAAATATAAACCCTAAACCATAAACCCTAAAAAATAATCCTTTAATCGTAAACTCCATAAACCCTAAACCTTTAGACCTAAACCATAAACCCTAAACCCTAAACCATAAGCCCTAAACCCTGATCCCTTAGCCCTAAACTATAAACCCTAAACCCTACCCCCTAAACCCTAAACCCTAAACCCTAAGCACTAAACCCTAAACCCTAAACCCTAAACCATAAACATTAAATCCTAAACCCTAAACCCTAAAATCTAAACCCTAAACCCTAAACCCTAAACCCTAAACACTAAACCATAAAAACTAAACCTTGAATCATAAACCCCATAAACCCTAAACATTTAGCCCTAAACCCTAAACCCTTAAATCTAAAACCTAAACCCTAAGCCTTAAACTATAATCCCTTAGCCCTAAACCTTAAACCCCCATACCTAAACCCTAAACCATAAACTATAAATCCTTAACCCTAAATGCTAAACCTAAACCCTAAACCCTAAACACTAAAAACTAAACCTTGAATCATAAACCCCATAAACCCTAAACCTTTAGACCTAAACCATAAATCCTAAACCCTAAATTCTAAACCCTAAGCCCTCAACTATAATCCCTTAGCCTAAACCCTGAGACCTAAACCTAAAAATGTAAACCCTAAACTTTAAACCCTAAGCAATAAAACCTAAATCCTAAACCCTAAATATTAAACCCTAAACCGTAAACCATAAACCATAAACCTTAAACCCTAAACCCTAAACACAAAACCATAAACCCTTAACCCTAAAAACTAAACCTTGAATCGTAAACCCCATAAACCTAAACATTAAACCCTGAGGCCTAAACCCTAAACCGTAAACCCTAATATTAAACCCTAAACCATAAACCATAAATCTTTAACCCTAAACACTAAACTCGAACCTCTAAACACTAAACCCTAAAAACTAAAACTTGAATCATAAACCCCATAAGCCCTAAACCATAAACCCTAAACGCTAACCCCTAAGACCTAAAATATAATCCCTAAGCCCTAAACCTTAAACCCCTATACCTAAGCCCTAAACCCTAAACCCTAAACCTTAAATATTAAACCCTAAACCGTTAACCATAAACCATAAATCCTAAACCCTAAACCCTAAACATTTAAAAACTAAATCTTGAAACGTAAATCCCTTAAAACTTTAGCCCTAAACCATAAAACCTGAATGCTAAAACCTAAACTCTATGCCCTAAACTATAATCCCTTAGCCCTGAACATTAAACCTTGTTTCCTAAACCTACAAACCCTAATTTTCTAAGTCCTAAACCATAGTTTTTGTAAATTTAAACCCTAAACCTAAAACTCTAAACCCTAAACCCTAAAAACTAAACCTTAAATCATAAACCCCATAAACCCTAAACCTTTATCCCTAAAAAATAAATAAACCATAAACACTAAACCCTTAACCCTATACTATAATCCCTTAGCCCTAAACCTTAAACCCTTAGAACTAAACCCTAAACCAGGGGAACCCTAAAAATAAACCTTGAGCAGTAAACCTTAAACCCTAAATATTAAACCCTGAACTGTAAACCATAAACAATAAATTGTAAACCCTATACCCTTAAATTGAAACCCTAAAACCTAAACCCTAAACCATAAACACTAAAACCTAATCCTTTAATCGTAAAATCCATAAACCCTAAACCTTTAAACCTAAAATTATAAACCCTAAACCCTAAACCATAAGCCTTAAACTATGATCCCTTAGCCCTAAACTTGTTATCCAAAATGTGCTCCTGCTCATTTTTTGTGGCTAACTCCTTTCATCCTTCCCTATCTTGTCCCTCAGTCATAATTTTTTGATTTTCAGGCACTCAAACTTTCTGGAAATGACACTATTGGATAGAGCTCTCTCTCATCTTTCCAGAAAGGTAAAGTTTTCCTCCTAACTCCCTGTATTTTTGAAGTTATGGCTTGGTGGAGTTTTTGTGGGAAAATTTCCCCTTCAAGGTCCGCAACTAATGAGATGACGCCATATGAAATAAATCAAACCCAGGAAAAAGAGGAAAGACAGGCCCACATCCAATTGGGGCTTGCCACGTGTCCCAACTCACCAGCCCAGCGGGGAATTTTGGAAAATTTCCAAAGGTGCAAAACAAAGGAAAAGAGGATGGGCCCGCACCCAATCAAAATGTGCCACATGGCACCTATGGAGCCAAGTGGTGGAGCATGGGGAAATTTTGGAAAATTTTCCAAATGACCAAAAAGGTAAAAAATTCAAATTTTTGCCTGCCAACCCGATTTGGCCCTGTTTTGCCCTAAAATTTCAAATGGCCATATCTTTCGATCCAGAGCTCAGTTTTTTCACGTTCTTTATATCAATGGAAAGCTGGTGAAATTATCTACAATATTCTAGGGTCATTTTTGCATTTTGATGGAGTTTGGAGAGAGAAAATTGAAAAACGCCTCTGGCACGTGGTCATGGACAAAAATGACGTTTCAACCACCATTTTTAATGAAGAATGGCTCGCATTCTCTCCCAGCATGGCTAAAAATGTTAGCAAATGGGTTTGTAAGGATGCCCATGCTATTTTGAATGGAATTTTGGTCAATGGTTGAATCCCTTCCATGTTTTCCCATGTTTCTCTCTCCTGGGCTCATCCCTTGCACTGTAAAAGCTAGATTTGGCTCATTTTCAAAGGGTTGAACATTTTTTATGTATTGCAGGTCCCCTTTCTCACCTTAGAAGTGAATTTGGTGGAATAAAAAACCTTTTTTAAGAACTGAAACTTTATTTTACCTCTCAGGTGTTGTAATGCAAGTGATTTTGATGTTAAAATAACAATACAGGCCTTGTGATTAGTTTTTTTATCCTCTGCTTGTGTTGTTTGGCTAATTTCTGATTCTTCATTATAATTATCAGTTTGTGCATGTTGTTTTTGTTGCATTTTATGAATTGTGTCAATCTACAGAAGTGAGAAATGCTCACCACTCCTTTGGTGCATCACCTATTAGCATTAGTTTTAGCTTTTTTGCATCCTCTATCTCTGTCTCCTTTGGAATTTAGGGTAGGATTAGGAATATAAACCTCTGCAACTTGTAAGTGATAAATCTGACCAGAGGAGTTGAGGAACCAACCTCTAATATGGAGATTCCTCTTCCATTTTACAAGTCCCACACTTGGGGAGAGGATTCAATGTGTACAATCACACTGGATGCATGGGATGATCAAACTAGAAATCTGATCAACATCCAGGGGTGCTGCTGATTTGCAACAATAGTTTTGGCACAATTGGTGGGACCTTAGAGGTCTTCATCTTCATTGCAACAAAATTGATGTGCATTTGTTACAAGTTTCTTGCTTAAAAGAGCTATAAATTACACATCTGGTGACTCCAAGGAAGAAGAATCAGCTGGTTTTAGCAGTGCAGACCTGAAAACTCATGAGAAGAATCACTACAAGGTCAAGAGCTAGAGAAGAAGAGGTGTTGTTTGAATATCTACAGTTATCTCCAAGAAGAAGGCAAAGTGGGAGGAGAATCCAAAGGTCTCCATCTCCACCAAATAGAACTCTCTCAACTCCTCCACCTGGTAGGCCTTTCATTCAATCAACAAGGGTTCTAAGGCCAATCAGAATGGCACAAAACAACCCCTATGTCAATTTCACTGGCAGCAGCCCACTTGCTCTCAATGCACAAAATCTAATTCCAGTTGCAGCATTGAAGAACATTCCATACTTCACTGGAGAAAATCAGACCTCACCTGGTGATCATGTCAAGGATATTGCTAACATTTGTGTAATCCATGAGATCAATGAGATGCAAGTTACTGTCAAATTGCTGGCATCTTCATTCAAAGGGAAAGCTTTGTAATGGTTCAGGAGCCTTGCCTCAGGTTCTATTCAAAATTGGAATCAGCTATGTATAGCCCTCCATGAGCAGTTTGGGGAAAAGGGAGACAACTTGTCCCTTTTGGAGCAGCTGACAACCATCAAGAGAGCTCCCAATGAGTAGCTGACTGATTTTAATTTCAGATTTCAAAGGACTTGGGAGAGAATTCCAGTGGCAGTCAGGCCAACAGTAGAAGGTGCTTTCCTTTATTACCTTAAAGCTTTAAATTCTAATATTTCTATGTTAATTCAATCCATGGGAGGCACAACTATTCCCATTGCTTATAGCATTGCCATTAGAGCTGAAAATTATTTGATCCAAGCTGGCAAGCTAGCTCCTAGACCTCCAATGCCATTGTTTCCAAGTTTAGAGAGCCCAAATACTAATCAAACACCTAATTTAGCTCCTATTCCCACTCCTAGAAATCAGAATTCAAATGAAGCTTCTACTTCATCTTCTAGTGCCCCAAATGAACTTCAAGAAGTCATGAAGCAGCTACAAAATCTAGGCAATGAGCTGGTTACACTCAAGAGGACAGCAAGCCCAAAGTTTTAGACCTTCTTTGTAGCCCCAAGCTCAGCCTAACAGGTAGCCATATCAACCTCATAGACCACCCAATCTAGCTGCAAATCTAAATCAAGCAAGGCCTCCTGCCAACAGACCATTTCAGCCCTATAATCCCAATGCTACATCTACATCTAAAGCATTAGTGCCAGTACAAAACAATATAGCTCAAGAGTATGATTGGTGTTTCCCATGCAATGAACCTCACAACTAGTCCATGTGCTTCAACGATGCTTTGAATCAAGCATTAATGGTGACAACAACTGGTGTGGAGGGTGAAGGTAGTCAAAGAAATGACCAGCAAGAAGAAGTATTCTAGCAGCGATCAGCTCTGAATGATACCACACTTGTAAACTGGCAGGTAGAAGATTTTTGTGGCATGAATCAAATGGTTTCCCAAATTTTTGTAGCCAACACAAGGTCAAAGAGAAGAAATTTGGGTGAAGAATAGCCATTAGCTCCAAGAAATCAAAAATCTTCTATCACCCCACAGAATGTTGGCAAACAAAATCCAATCCCAAATACGCAAGGACTGCCTAAAATAGTTCCTAGGCCAACTCAAATGCCAGTTGTTGTTGCCCATGTGCAAGGAATGAATGTGCAGGCCAAGGGACAGCAAAGGGATACTTCATCTCCATTCAATATCATTGATCAGATGAAGAAGACAAATGTAAACATATCAATGTGGGAATCACTATCTATCCCAGGCCAAAGAGATTTGCTACAAGCTGCCATGAAGGACTGGTCAACTTCAAATCAGCAAGTCCAAATGCAAGAGAAAGTGCTCACAAATGCTACCCAGCCTGAGGGGAATCATGGAGGACAGCAAGGTAAAATGTTGAAGCCCCCTCCATTCTATGTTTCATTGATCATTGGGAATCAATTAGTACACAATTGCATGATTGATTCCGGAGCAAGTAGTTCAGTAATGCCCAAGAAAATAGCTGATCAGTTGGGAATTCAGTATGAAATCATATCCAAAGGGGTGGTATAATTGGATGGGACAGCAGTAACAATAGTTGGAGTGATTAAAAACTTGAGTCTTACTTTGCATGCCTGTCCCAATGTGGTTGTTTTGCAAGATGTCTCAGTAATAGACCTTCCACCACTCTTTTCCCTATGTTTGTCAAGGGATTTCACAGCTAAGATTGGAGGTTACTTGTCTGCTGATTGGTCACACATGTTGTTCAGAACCAGATATGGAACTAAGGCCACAATTAGGTCTGAACCTATTGCAAACTTTCACATCGAGCCTCACACTCCAAGTCAGATTAATGCCAATTGTTCAACGTTTGATCAAGAAGATCATCCAAGCACTGATGAAGCTGACACCAAGGTTGGAAGTATCCTAGATCTAACCCTTGATGAATGTGCAAACAAGGTGCATGATTTTGATCCTTATCAAGAAATAGAAGAATCTGAGCTAGGATTCTATTGCATGCATGAAGAAAATCAGCCTGTTCCTAGCATCACCAAGCCAGACCACAAGGATGACAATGAGGTATGGCAGTTAGTTTTTGATGGATCAAGGAGTAGACAAGGTGCAGGAGGTGGAGCTATGCTTGTTTCACCTCAAGGACTGAAGTATTATTCATCTTTTAGATTCTAGTTTGTATGCTCTAATAACACTGCTGAATATGAAGCTACATTGGTCAAGGATTGCATTGGTCAATCAAGAGAGGAATAAAGAACTTGCAAGTCTTTGGTGACAGTGAGTTGATTGTCAACCAAGTTAAGGGGTAGCATGCTATCAAGAATGATCTACTCAAGTGCTACAAGAATAGGGTGTGGGACCTCATTGAAGATTTTGAGGGCTTTAACATAAAATCCATTCCTAGAAAAGAGAACCAAGCTGCTGACAGGCTTGCAGCAGTTGGGGCAGCCTTTGACGTTGTTGAAAGCATTCAAAAAGACAAGGTATAGCCAAACATCCATGTGATTGTGAGGCCTTCAGTGCCAGATAACAATGTAAGTTGGCAAGTGTTTGAAAATGATCAGCAAATCATCCATTTCTTGCAAGAAGAGGCTGAATTCTCAGCCAAAAATCAGGAAAAGTTAGAGCAGCAGTATGGTGACCAAGTGGTGCAGCTAAGAACCAACAAACTACCAAAGGGACTTATTACTTTGGAGTCCATTTTCAATCCTAATGATTAGTTTAGGAAGGAGAAAACAAACATCCAAGTGAAGGGAGAAGATTCAGTGTCCATCTCAGTAGAAAGAGGCAAATCACTCCAAATTGGTAAGATGACAACTGAGCAAGAAAGGTATGAGTTCATACAACTTTGTCAAGAATTCCCTGATGTGTTTTCTTGGAGCTATGAAGATTTGAAAGGTTTCAATCCTGAGTTAGCTCAACATACCATTGAATTGGACCCAAGTACTAAGCCCATCAGGAAAAAACAAAGACCAGTCAATCCACACATGGAGCCTCTCATGAGGAAAGAATTGGATAAGTTGATAGAATCAAGAATCATATTCCCTATCAAGCATTCTAGTTGGGTTGCCAACTTGGTTCCAGTCAGAAAGAAGAGTGGGGAAATCAGATTGTGTGTTGACTTCAGAGATTTGAATAGAGCATCTCTCAAGGATCATTATCCACTTCCTTCTATGGAGCAGATTTTGCAAGTTGTTGCTGGCTCTGAAAGGTTTTCACTACTTGATGGCTATTCAGGGTACAATCAGATTATGGTGAAGGAAGAGGATCAGTTCAAGACAGCCTTTACAACCAAATGGGGAACTTATGCATACAAGAAAATGCCATTTGGGTTGTCCAACACTGGAGCTACCTTCCAAAGAGCAATGGACATGGCATTCAAAGGTTTGATTAACAACATAGTGCTGATATATCTTGATGATATCACTGTTTTTTCAAAAAATATAGTAGACCACCTCTCTCATTTGAGACAAGTGTTCCAAAGGTGTAGAAGATTTGGAGTCTCCTTGAATCCTAAAAAATGTATTTTCTTAGCCCATGAAGGAAAGCTCCTTGGTCACATTGTCTCCAAAGAAGGATTAGCAATTGATCTAGAAAGAGTTGAAGCCATAAGAGCACTACCATTTCCAAGCCACAAGAAGGCCCTTCAAAGTTTCTTGGGGAGAATAAATTTTGTTCAGAGGTTTGTCCCAAATTTTGCAGCCCTTGTCAAGCCTATCACCAAGATGTTAAAGAAAAGCATGGCTTTCAAATGGACAATAGAAGGAAAGGAAAGTTTTGAAGCAATCAAAGAAGCCATCTCTCAAGCACCAACTCTCACTAACCCAGATTTCTCCAAGGATTTCATCCTCTATGCATTTGGGGGTGATGATACTATTTCTACAATTTTGGTACAGCAGAACAAGGACAATGATGAGTATCCAATTGCTTTCTTCAGCCAAATCCTGGAGGACTATGAGGTGAGATATTCTTTCATTGAGAAGCATGTTCTTGCAGTAATTAGAAGCTTGAAGAAGTTCAAGCATTTAGTCTCAAACAACAAGGTTCAATTGTTGGTTTCTCATGTGGGAGTTAAAGACTTCCTCCTCAATAAAGACTTGAATGAAAAGAGAGCAGGTTGGATTACTCGTGTCATGGAATATGACATAGAGATCAAGGTCACCAAGTTGGTCAGAGGAAAAGGATTGTGTGAGCAGCTGATTTTAAGCAAACAAAAGGAAGCATGTAATGAGAAAGAGGATGTTTTGGCATTGCAAGACAGCCATGAGCAAGGAAGCACTCAAGAGGTAAATAATGGTGTCCCCATTCCTTGTTGGACCCAAGACATAATGCACTTCCTAAGCATAGGCCTATGCCCTCCAGAGATGAACAAGACCCAAAGAAGACACTTCAGATTGCAGGCTATCCCATATGCCCTTGTTGATGGTGTTTTGTTCAAAAGAGATGTGAATGGAGTACTACTGAGATGCATTGGTACAAATCAGATTCATAGGGTGTTGGAAGAGTTCCATGGTGGACCAGCTGGTGGTCATTTTTCACCAAGAGTGATATGCTCTAAAGATCATGAGGGCTGGCTATTATTGGCCCAAGATTTTCAATGATTGTTATGCATGGATCAAGAGGTGTAAAAATTGTACGTTCTTCATAGGTAAAGAGAGGCTAGCTGCCCTTCCATTACATCCAATTTTAGTTGACCAACCATTCATGTAATGAGGGTTAGACTTCATTGGAGTCATTAATCCAAATTCAAGCTAAGGGCACAAGTGGATTTTAACATCCACAAATTACTTCAATAAGTGGATTGAAGCAGTAGCACCCAAAGAGGCAAATGAATCTAATATCCTAGACTTCTATGAGGGAATAGTAACTAGATTTGGCATACCACCTATAATAATATCATATAATGCATTGGAATTCATTGGGTCCAAGGTGATTGAGTGGGCTGTCAAGAATGGGATCTATCTAAGTACTTCATCAAACTATTACCCCTAGGGTAATGGCAGGCTGAATCTACAAACAAGGAACTTGTTAAGGATCATTAAGAGGACTCTTGCTGAAATCAGAGGTCTTGGCATACTAAATTGAAATTAGCCTTATGGGCTGATAGGATAACTCCCAAGAGATCTACTAGGTAATTCTCCATTCAAGATTTTTTATGGGAGAAAGACAATCTTGCCCATATCACTTGAAGTTGCCAACATTGGAACTCATGAAATAGTTGGAGTTGTTGGAGTTTGAGCCCATGGAGGTTAGATATGTAGAATTGATGGAGCTCTAAGAAATTAGAAATCAGGCATCCCAAGCAATGGAGAAGGATCAGACTTTGATAAAGAAGACCTTTGATAGAAAGGCCACGGATATATCCGCATCCAAGTTGGAGATCTATGTTAAAATGGGATGTAGATCAGAGAAAAACTAGGAAAGCATTCAACATTTGATGCCATTTGGAGTGGCCCATAGATGGTCGACAAAGTGTAAGGACAGCAATGCTTTCCAATTGTCTTCATTAAATGGTGAAGAGGACTACATATTCCAGTCAATGGCTTGCCATTTAAAGCATTAATATTAAAGTGACAATGCGCCACCATGTACCTATTAGGGTCGGTTTTCATTCTTCCAAGCGCTTGGGGGGATTTTTCTACTATAGGTTAGTTTGTTTTCCCAAAGTGCTTTGGCACAAGCTTGCTATTCCTAGGAAAATGTTTACAAGCCTTGCTCCATCATGAGATCCTACCATCATGTCCTCCTTGCACTGTTCTAGGAAATTGGGGGACCAATTTGAGGATTTGATGACTCCATGCCCAATGGAGTAAATTAGGTAACTGGAAACTTCATCCAGTAGGAAAAAGACCGCATCTGAGTCACCCGAATTGTTAACCAATCACATCTTACCACTTGCTCATTTGGTGGCGGAAAAAAAAATTGATGCAGGGCTCTCTTGTGCCTTAGGGATAATTTTTTGATTTTCAGGAAGTGGAAGACTTTCTGGCCAATGACACCATTGGCCAGAGCTCTCTCTTATCTTTCAAGAAATGGTCAAAGTTTTGATGAAAAAATCCATGTATTTTTAAAGGCCTGCGCTCAAATGAGAGTTGTTGTGGGAACGTGTCCCCTTCAAGGCCCACAGCCAATAAGATGCTGCCACGTGTCCAAGGAAGTGGCGGGGGTCGGAGGAGGACTTGTGTTTTTACCAAGTGATTTGGTAAAATTTCAAAAGGAAATATTTTTCCCGCAGGCCCGCCGGTGAATGAGATGCTGCCACGTGTCTAAGGGAGAAATTTGAAAAAATTTGGCTAAGTGTTGGCGCATGGAAAAAATTCAAAGAAAGACCGTGGCCGATAAAAATGTGCCACGTGTCCTATGGAGCCGGAATGGTGGAAGGCAGAGGAGAAGTTGAATTTTTGGCAAAGTGCTTCACTAAATTTCAAAGGGGGGATTTTGGCCCACTACGCCCGCCAACCAAAATTATCAAAGTGACCCACAGAGAATTCAGGAAAGAAAGGCCTGCATCCAATCAGGGCTTGCCACGTGTCCCAAACTCACCAGCCCGGCGGAAGATTTTGGAAATTTTTTCCAAAGACAAAAGTGAAGGAAAATGGAGTAGGATGGGCCCGCACCCAATCAAAATGTACCACATGGCACCTAGAAAGGTATAGCATGGGGAAATTTTGGAAAATTTTCTAAATGATCAAAAAGGTAAAAAATTCAAATTTTTGCCCGCTAATCCGATTTGGCCCTGTTTTGCCCTAAAATTTCAAATGGCCATATCTTTCGATCCAGAGCTTGGTTTTTCACGTCCTTTATATCAAAGGAAAGATGGTAAAATTATATACAAGATTCCGAGGTCAATTTTTCATTTTGATGGAGTTTGGAGAGATAAAATTGAAAAAATGCCTCTTACATGTGGTCATGGATAGAAATGATGTTTTAACCACCGTTTTTAATGGAGAATGGCTCACATTCTCTCCCAGCATGGCTGGAAAATGTCAAGGCGATGGGACCTGTAAGGATACTCATGCTATTTTTTTTTTTTTTTGGTTAGTGGTTGAAGCTCTCCCATGTTTTCCTACATGTTTCTCCCTCCTGGGGTCGTTTCTCGCACTGTAAAAGCCAGATTTGGCTCATTTTTAGGAGGGTGGAACATTTTTTGTGTATTGCAGGATCCCCTTCTCACCTTGAAAGTGATTTGGTGGAATAACAGACCTTTCCTAAGAACTGTAACCTCATTTTTTTCCTCTCAGGTGTTGTAATACAAGTGATTTTGATGTTAAAATAACAATACAGGCCTTGTGATTAGTTTTTTTTAATCCTCTGTTTGTGTTGTTTGACTAATTTATGATTCTTCCATTACATTTTATCAGTTTGTGCATGTTGTTTTTGTTGCATTCTATGAACTGTGTCAATCTGAAAAAATGAGAAATGCTCACCACTCCTTTGGTGCATCACCTATTAGCATTAGTTTTATCTTTTTTTGCATTCTCTATATTTGTCTCCTTTGGAATTTAGAGTAGGATTAGGATTTCAAACCTCTATAATCTTGTAAGTGATAAATCTGATCAGAGGAGTTGAGGAACTAGCCTCTAATCTGGAGATTCCTTTCCCATTTTACAAGTCCCACACATGGGGAGAGGATTCAATGTTGTGTAATCACACTGGATGCAGAGGATGATCAAACTAGAAATCTGATCAACATCCAGGGGTGCTGCTAATTTACAACAACAATACCTTCAATCAGATTGAAAACCACTTGAGCAACGCAATCGTCACCAGGTTCCTTGGTTGATGTCTAGATGGAAATCCATGAGGTGACACAAGTCACATCTAGTATGCTCGGTGGGCCTTGGAAACTTATTCTCCATCCTCCAAACTTTTGCATTTAATACAAGTTCAGTTGACACATGTGTCAACCTCCAAAAACTCAACAGAGGTAATGCCATATTTTCAAGATTTACCATCTGAAAACCTAATATAGAGGACTCTTTCACTCATCCACATGGTCAGGCCTTTCATTGGATGTGGGCCTAGCTAAGGCCAATCATGAATGGCACAAAACTTGAACTCCCGAGAACCTGATAAGGAGTGAATATTTTGAGTTATGCAGGAAAATCGAAAGACCATGTGACATGAAGCATTTTTTGACTAGAAGCATGTTGCCTATGCTAATAGAGCCATTTCCAAAAACCCTGAGTGCTGGTGACTTATGTTAAGTGAAATTGCTGAATTTTATGCAATCAAATGAAGGAAATAATGACATGCAAGCTGCTGCCAAAACTCATGTAGGCATCTTCATTCAAATGGAAATATTTGAAAACCCAATGGTTTAGGAGTCTTGCCTGAAAGGGTCATTACAAAATTAGGAAACCAGCGCAAAAATGATACTAGCCTTATCACTGCAGTCCACTTTTGGTGAAACAGGGAGATAAGCTTGAGATAACCAATCCCTGGAATATGACCCCCTATGAAACCATCATGATCCTCTGAGCCCTTCAAAACCAGCTGAAACTCTGAACCTTAAACACTTTAAACCCTAAATTTAAAATGGACTAACATGCTTAAGAAAATTCCAATGGCATAAAGGCCAACCATGTAATTTAGAAATTAGTCCACTCTAATTACCTTAAATCGGGATTAAATGTGCATAAGTACTTCTATGTTGATTCAACACCTGGGAGGCAAAACTACTCTCACCTTGTTGCTAAATAAATTGAGCCCTTAACCCTGAAAACCTAAAAACTATAATCCAAAATAGCATCAACCCTCCAGCCATAAATGATTAGAGTTGATCCATGGCTTCTTAGAGAGAAAAATACTTAGCCCAAGCCTATTACCCTAAAGCTAAACCCAATATTCCCAACATTAACCTACGAAAACTAAATTCAAGCTGAAGGATCTACTTGGAGTGCCCCAAATGAACTTTAAAATTTGCATGACCTTGATCAAAAATCTCTAAAATGAGCTAGTTCACTAAATGCCCTAAAACACCTAGCATGACTATTCTCACCCTTTCTCTTAACTCTCCTTTCTAAAATCCTCAAGCTAATCCTAATCATCCTAAAGGTCTCAAACCCACCTTTACATGTGTCCATATCCTAAATCCAACTCCAAATTCATGAGCCTTCAAAAACCTAAGACCTCCTACTCACAAATCCTAATTTAGGAAGCCTAGTACCTTCCCAATCCCAATGCTAAACATCTTCCTCTAAATCATTATGGGATATTCTAAACTCATAATATAGTTCCAATGAGGATAATCACCATGCAAAACCTCACAAGCTGTTAAATGTGTTTCAACACCTTAAATCCTTTGTTGACCAACTAGTCCCTTGAAGCTCCTTCACCTTTAAACACTACAACCCATAAGTTATTCCTTTCCTCTATACAGATCCAAATTATGCCACTACTTGTAAACTGAGGTAGAAAATTCAAACCCTAAACATGTTCCCACTAAATCAAATGATTTCCTCTTGCAAAACTTGCAACATATGACACTTTTCTTCACCTTGTACTAAGAACCTCTTTATGTCCAACAACCATGAAACTCCTAATTCCTATTAAAACTCTATCCAACCATTCAAATTATTTTTAGAAACCCTTGAAAATGCAATTGAAAAATGTAAACCCTAAATTCTGTGCCTCTTGTTCATAATTTGGACCTAGGTCCGTAAACTCTATAAAAATGGCTTCATCAATCCATATCAGCTCCCTTAAACATAAACCTTAAATCTCGTATCAATGAATGCCTTGCACTCCAACTTAAACAATAAACCCTACCTAATACTTCATAACTCATTCAATTATTCTCCTCTGATCAACCCTAAGGAAAACCATCAGCCCTTAGCCATCTTGGAATCATTATCTAAAATCCTCCCTGTTGACCCTAAACTTTCAGAATCATTTGTCTACAAGCTGCCATTCTTTATCCTTAAAACTGGTTAAAATAAGTAAACCCTAAACCCTAAACAGAAATCTAAGTGTAAATCCTCAACCCTTAACCCATAATCATTAAAACCAAGGTCAAAATACCCTGAGCCCCCTCCCTAAACCCTCAATTGATCATTGGAAACAAAACCATAAACCCTAAATTCTAAATGAGTTAAACTTCCTAAAATGCCTTAAGTATGAACCATTAGCACTAACCCTAAAAGCCTAAAACCTAAACCCTAGCAAGCAATAAATGAAATCTTATCCAAATCCTAAACCCTAAACCTTGGATGGGAGTAAACCCTAAACACTAAGCTTAAATGACATAAACACCTTAAATCATAAACCCTAGAAACATTGCTAAACTCTAAGCCCTAATCCATTGTAAACCTCATACAACCATAAACTCTTAAACCCTAAATAAACCCTTAAACCCTAAACACTAAACTCTTTAGCCCTAAATTTTTCAATAATACCCAAGCCCTAAACCCTTACATTAAGTGTAACCTAAACCCTAAACAAATGTAAAGTCTAAACCCTAAGCCCTAAAAAGCCAAACCCAAATCTAATCCTCTTAAAACCTTCACACTAAAAAGCTAAACCACTCACACACAAATATAATCCCTAATTCACTTAACACTAAATCCCTTAACAACTAAACCCTAAGCCTTATCTAGACCCTAAACACACTAAATCATAAACTTGTTAAGCAACCCTTAGATAACCCTTTTGACCCTTGAACCCATATACCCCTAAACCCTAAGGCCATAGCCCTAAACCCTAAATCAAACCCCAAATCCTAAACTCTAAACCTCAAACCCTAAACACATGAGTCCTAAACACCTAATTCCTACCAAACTCTAGAGATGAGCCCTAAACCTTAAACCCCATGAAACATAAACCTTCATCCCTTACCCTGTAATCAATATGCTTATAAACCCTAGAACCCCAAACCAATCCTTAGAGGGGGACCTAAACCCTAAACCCGTATCCCTAAGGAGAAACCTTACACCGTAAACCCAAAAATTATCATTCCAGGTATGCAAACTGTATTAACCCTACTTCCCAATGAACCCTTGATGTTAAAAATTGCATCCCTGAATCCTAAGACCCTAAACCCTAGAACTTAGTAAGCTCCCTAAATCCAATACAGGTAAAACCATCAAAGTTTGAGGTTAAATGGGGAATCCTAAGTACCTTCAAGAACCTAAACCATAAAACCATATAGACTACAAATGCTAAACCTTTAGCCCTAGGATCCATAAAACCTCATGCTCTAAAGTCTTCAATTTAAGAAACCATAAGCCCTAAATCCCATTTCTAAACCCTAAAGATAACCATGATCTGTTTGATACCCTTAAACCCTAAAACTTGATTAAACCCTGAAAGCCTATGAAACCCTAAACTGCCTAAACTCTATCCATCTCTAAACCCTAAACCCTATGCCATAAACACTAAATGTAATCCCTAATACTTTAAAATTATAAACCATAAATCATGAGCCACTAAACTTGCAAAAAACTAAGTTGATCATGAAAAACCTAAAAGATATACAATAAAGCTATACCCCTACCAAGCAAAAATCATCAGCCCTAAGATCCAAAAAACCTTGAAGCCCTATTTTACCCTATACATTTGGGAAACCCTAATTTTTTGCAAACCCTAATGATCAGTTTAGGAACCCTAAATCTAAACACCAACCTTAAACCATTAAACCCCCTTAAGTGGAAACATTAAACCCTAATCCCTGACCCCTAAACCAAAAACACTCAAACCGCTAAAGTTTTAACCCTAAACCTAATATACACTAAACCCTTAGGTAAGACCCTTGAGCACTAGAGCCCTAAACATAGCATCCTAAACAACCTAGTTTCCTAAGATACTAGACTTAAATACTGAAAACAATCCTACATTAAACTGGGTCAAACCCTGAAAATATCCTAGCAACCTTATAAACCCTCAAACTTGAAAACTAAAAACATAAACCAGTAAATTTTGTGCCCCTAAAACCCTGACCCTACTATGAAAAAATTAAAACCTAATCCCTTTTGTTAGAGTCATAGAACCCTATACCCTATCCAAGCACTTCTAGTTTGGGAACATAAACCTTGATCCCTTAAACCCTAAAATTACCCGAATATTTTTTTATCTTAAGCCCTTAACATAAAATGTTTTGAACTTAGAATATGAACTCCAAAACCTAAAACCCTAAACCTTCTATTGAACTCTAGATTTTACAAATATGTTAAACTAGCTTGAGCTACCTATATTTAAACCCTTGTGTGCTATTTAGCCCTACAACCCAAAACCTTAAACCCTGAACCCTAATCCATAAACCCAAGAGCCAAATTTACAACCCAAATCCTAAACCCTAAACCCTATACACAAAATGCCATAAACCCTGGGTTAGCCCTAAATCCTAAACCCCTAAACCCTATATCCCTTAAAACCCAAATCGTAAATTCCTAAACCAATGAACCATAAATGCTAAACCCAGAGTCTCTGCTCTACCCTATGGTATCATTAAAGCCTCAAAACCTAAATTCCTAAACCTTAAACCTCTAAACATTTTGATTTACATAGTCTTCCAAAGGTGCAGAAATTTGGAAACCCTTAGTGCTAAAAAACCGTATGTTTTCTATGTTTTAAACCCATAAACCTCTAAAGGCTCCGTAGCCACATAAATGTAAACCATAAACCATTAAACCCTTAACCCTAAATTGATCCAAATAATCGAAAGCTTGAAACCATAAGAAAATAAAACATGCCTAATCCACTAAATGCACTGATGCCCTATAACAAAGTTTCTTAAACCCTATTATTAGCCCTAAACCCCTAATTTCATAAAACCTTAAACCCTAATCCCTAAACCTCTGAACCCTAAATTTTAATACCCTAAGCCCTAAACCCTATAGTCTCATATACCCATAGTCATGGTTTTAAAATTTTTTTAAACATATAACCTGGTAAACCATTAACCCTAAACCCAAAATTTCATCATTCAGTCCTAAATCTTTTACCGTTAACTTCCACAAAAATCCTAAACCCTAGTCCTATGATCCCATAAAACCTAACCTAAACACTAAATCCTATGAACCCTTAGCCCTAAACCCTAAACCCTAAACCTAGTAAACCATAAACCCTAAACCCTAAAACCTAAACCCTAAACCCTAAAACCCTATACAATGAGCTGCTAAACCATAAATATTAAATCCCAAGCAATGATGCCCTAAACCCTGTAGCCTTAAAACCCTAAACCCTACGCATAATAACTAGCCCTAAACC
>JAHRHJ020003294.1:157500-205595 GCA_019776745.2 Taxus chinensis
TAAACCCTAAACCCTAAACCCTAAATCTAATAATCCTAAACCCTAAACCCTAAACCCTAAAGGCCCTAAACCCTAAACCCTAAATATAAACCCTAAACCCTAAACCCTAAACCCTAAACCTATAAAACCTAAACCCTAAACCCTAAAACGCTAAACACTAAAACCCCTAAACCCTAAATCCTAAGCCCTATACCCTAAACCCTAATCCCTAAATCCCAATCCATAAACCCTAAACCCTAAACCCTAAATCATAAACCCTAAACCTAGCACCCTAATCATTAAACCATAAACCCTAAACCTTAGCCATAAACCCTAAACAATACTAAACTCTAAACACTAAATCCTAAACCCTAAACCATAAATCCCTAAACCCTAAACCCTAAACCCTAACCCTTAATCCCTAAACCCTAAACCTTAAACCCTAACCCTAAACCTAACCCCTAAACCCTAAGCCCTAAACACTAAACCCTAAACCCTAAATCCTGAGCCCTAAACCCTAAACCTTATACCCTAATAAATCCTAAACCCATGAGCCCTAAACCCTAAACATTAAAACCCTAAACCCTAAAACCTAAACCCTAAACATAAATCCCTAAACCCTAAAACCTAAACCCTAAACCCCTAAACCCTAAACCCTAAACCCTAAACCATAAACCCTAAACCTAAATCCTAAACCCTAAACCTTAAACCCTAAACCCTAAACCCTAAACCTAAATATTAAACCTAAACCCTAAACCCTAAATAAATTATCCCTAAACCCTAAACTAAACCGTAAACCATAAACCTAAATCCTAAACCACTAAACCCTAAACCCTAAACCCTAAACCCTAAACACTAAACCCTAAACCTAAACCCTAAACCTAAACCCTAAATAAACCATAAACCCTAAACCCAAAACCCTAAACCATAAACCCTAAACCCTACTAAACCCTAAACCCTAAACCCTAAACCATAACCCTTAATCCCTAAACCATTAAACCCTAAACCTTAAACACTAAACCATAATCCCTAAACCCTAAATCCTAAACCACTAGCCCTAAACCTTAAACCCTAAATCCCTAAACCCTAAACTCTAAACCCTAAACCCTAAACCCAAACCCTAAACCTTAAAGCCCTAAACCCTAAACCTAAACCCCCTAAACCCTAAACCCTAAACCCTAAATCCTATAAACCCTAAACCATAAAAACCCTAAACCTTTTTAAACCCTAAACCCTAAACCTAAACCCTAAACCCTAAACCCTAAACCATAAAACCTAAACCCTAAACCATAAACCCTAAACCATAAATCCTAAACCCTAAACCCTAAACCTAAACCCTAGCCCTAAACCCTAAACCCTAAACCCTTAAATCCCTAAACCATAAACCCTAAACCCAAACCCTAAACCCTAAACCCTAAATATTAAACAATAAACCCTAAACCCTAAACCCTAAACCCTAAACCCTAAAATACTTAAATCATGAGCCCACTAAACCCTAAACCCTAAGCACTAAACCCTAAACAATAAACCCTAAACCCTAAACCCTAAACTATAAAATACCTGAACCCTAAACCCTAAACCCTAAACCCTAAACCCTAAACCCTTAAAACCTAAACCATGATATAGCCCTAAACACCTAATCCTTAAGCCCTAAACCAGTAAACCCTAAACCCTAAACCCTAAACCCTGAGCCCTAAACCCTAAACCCTAAACCCTAAACCATAAACCCTAAACCCTAAACACTAAACCCTAAACCCTAAACCCTAAAACCTAAACCCTAAACCCTAAACCCTAAACCCTAAACCCTAAACCCTAAACCCTAAACCCTGAAAACCCTAAACCCTAAACCCTAAACCCTGAGCCCCTAAACCATTAAACCTAAATCCTAAACCCTAAACCCTATAACCCTAAGCTCTAACCCTAAACCTAAATTTCTAGTAAGTCCCTAAATGAGTGAACCCTAAACACCAAATTTTAAACCCTAAACCTTAGAACCATAAACCCTAAATCCTAAAGTCACTGTGCCTAAACCATCATAAATGCCTAAACCCTAAACCCTAAACCCTAAACACTAAATCCTTCAAAATATAAAACCCTAAACCCTAAACCCAAATTTTTGAACTCTAAACCCTGTTCTAAACCACTAAACTTTAAATCAGTAAACCCTAAACTCTAAACCCCAAACTAATAAACCCTAAACCCAAAACAATACAGTAAAGTTAAAACTAGTTCACATGTAATGGGCATTGAATCCCTAAAAATATAAACCCTAAACCCTAAAGCATAAACCCTAACTCCCCCTAAAACCTAAACCCTAAACCCTAAACTAAAACCCCTAAACCCTTTTTAGTTGAAACCTAAATACTTAAACCCTAAACCTAAACATAAACCATAAACCCTAAAGAATGACTAAACCCTAAACCTAATAAACCATAAATGATAAACCCTAAACCCTAAACCCTAAACCCTAAAGTAAACCTCTAAATCCTAAACCCTAAACCCTAAACCATGAACCCTTTTCCCTAAACCTTGAACCCTAACCTTTAAACCTTAAACCATAAACCTTAAACCCTAAACCTAAACCCTAAATCCTTAAACCCTAAACCCTAAAACCTAAAGCCCTAAACCTAAACCCTAAACCATAAACCCTAAACCCTAAACCCTAAAGCCCTAAATCCTAAACCCTAAACCTTAAACCCTAAACCATAAATCCTAAACCCTAAACCCTAAACCTTGAACCCTAAACCCTAAACCCTAAACCCCTAAACCCTAAATCATCAGCCCTAAACCCTAAACCCTAAACCCTAAATCCTAAATCCTATACCTTAAACCCTAAAACCCTAAAATCTTAAACCCTAAACCCCTAAAACCCTTGAGCCCTAAACCCTAAACCCTAAACCCTAAACCCTAAACCCTAAACCCTAAACCCTTAACCCTAAACCCTAAACCCTAAACCCTAAACCATAAAACCTAAACCCTAAACCCTAAACCCCTAAACCCTAAACCCTAAAACCTTAGCCCTAAACCTCTAAACCCTAAACCCTAACCCTAAAACCTAAACCCTAAACTCTAAACCCTAAACACTAAACCCTAAACCACATAAAACCCTAACCCCCTAAGCCCTAAACCCTAAACCCTAAACCTAAGCCTTAAAACTAAACCCTAAACCCTAAACCCTAAACCATAAACCCTAAACCCTAAAAGCCCTAAACCCTAAACCCTGAGCCCTAAACCCTAAACCCTAAACCCTAAACCCTAAAGTCCTAAACCATTAATGTGTTAAACCCTAAAGTGTATAAACCCTAACGACCCTAAACCCTAAGTTTAAAACCTAAATACTAACCCTAAATCCTTTAAACCCTAAAAAAACATAAACCCTAAACCCTAAACCCTAAATCTAAACCTAAAACCTAAACCCTAAACTAAAAATAAAAACTAAACCTATCAATGACCATTATAAACCCTAAATATTAAGTCATCGTTTGTCTCCTAAACATATAAACCCTAAACCTAAACCCTAAACCATAAATTTGATTCCTAAACCCTTTTAGAGCTAACCCCAAACCCTAAAGCCCTAAATCCATAAGCCCTAAACCCTAAACCCTAAACCATAAACTTGATGCAAATCACTTGGTATTAAACACTAAAAACTAAAATATAAACCTCCTAAACCCTAAAACCTCAGCCTTAAACCCTAAACCTAAACCCTAAACCTGTTAAACCAAAGCCCTAATCCCATAAACCCTAAACCCAATCCTTTAAACCCTAAAGTGAGGATAAACCCTAAGCTCTAAACCCTAAACCATAGCACCTTTAATTGTGTCTAAACCCTAAATATGAAACCTAAACCCTAAATTTAGCCCTAAACTAAACCCTAAGTCCATAATATTAAACACCAAAAACCATAAACCTTAAACCCTAAACCATAAACCATAAATTCCTAAACCCTGCCTGTAATCCCTAAATCCTAAACTTAAACCCTAAATCCCAAACAACTAAATAAACACTAAAGTTAGTAAACCCTAAATGCTAAATCCTTAAATCCATAAATGGTGCCTTAAACCCTAAACCTTAAACCCAACCCTAAACCCTAAACCCTGGAAACAAACCCTGTAATTGCTTATATAAACCCTAAACCAGTTAAACCCTATATCCCTAGCTTTATAAACCATAAACCACTTCAAATTTAAACCATGAACCCTAAACAAGAAAATATTAAACCCTAAACTATGGTCCATAAATCATAAACCTAATACCATAAATTCTTCTCCTCCCTAAAACCTTAACCCTTTTCCTTACCTAAATCCCAACACCTAGGTGCCTAAACACTAAACCCTTGTAAACCACTAAATTATAAATCCTAATTACCAATCCCTAAACCCTTAAATCTAAACCCTAAATCATAAAACCAATAAACCCTAAACCTTTAGCCCTAAACCCTAAAACCCTTAACCCTAAAACCTAAACCTGCAAATGTAATTTTAGTCTAAAGGTTAAACCTGCATAAGTTGACCTAAACCCTAAATCACTAAACCCCAAACCCTAAACCCTAAACACTAAACCCTAAACCCTAAACCCTAAACCCAGAACCCTAAACCCTAAACCCTAAATCATAATCCCTAAAAATAAAATCTAAAACCCTAAACCTAAACTGCCTAAATTCTAGAAAACCTAAACACTGCAAACCTAAACACTAAACTACTAATACCCAGCGATAAACCCTAAAACCTAAACACTAAACCATAAATTATACATCCTAAACACTAAAACCTAAATCGTAAACCCACTAAACCCTAAACCTTAAACCCTCAGCCATCAACCCAAAAGCTTAAACTCTAAACACTAAACCTTAAACCCAAAACCTTAAATACCCTAAACATATTAAACCATAAAATTTGATCCCTAAACCCTAAACCCTAATGCGTACTAAAATCAAAACCCTAAACCCTAAACCTAACCGTAAAATGTCATGTGTTAAACCATAACCATAAATCCTAAACCCTAAACCTAAACCCTAAACCCTAAACCCTTAATGCTAAACCCTAAACCCTTACACCTAAACCCTGAACCCAAAACTACCTAAACCCTAAACATAAACCCTAAATGTTTTCCCTAAACCCTAAACCCTAAATTCAAAATTTCCTAAATCCTATACCCTAAACCCTAAAAATTTGGATTCCTAAACACTGGAATATCTAAACTGGAAAAATATAAAAACCCTAAACCCTAAACCCTAAATCTTCACTCCCTAAACCATAAATCCTAAACTTGAAACCCTAAATATAAACCCCTATACCATAAACCCTAACAAAACCCTTAAATCTTAACCCTAAAATCAGTAAACCCTTGAGCCCTAAACAGTAGCCCTATGACCTACATGAGCACTAAACCCTAAAGGGACAAACCCTTAGCTCCTAAGTCTTCTAAACCCTAAACCCCTATTAAACCTTAATCCCTAAATTCTAAACCCTAAACACTAAACTTGAAGCCTGTAAAATTACTAACCCTAAACCCTAAACTCTAAGCACTAAATCCTAACTACTAAACCCTAAACATTAAACTGTAAATCTTAAACTCACTAAACCTTAAACCTTAAGCCCTAAACCCTAAACCCTAAACCTTAACTTCTAAACCCTAAACATTAAACTATAAATCGTAAATTTCCCTAAACCTGTCTAAACCTTGAATTGCCCTAAACCCTAAACCCCAGAACATTTTAAATATTAAATATAAACCCTAAAGACTAAATGGACTTTATCATTAACCCTAAACCCTAAACTGAGTTCTGAGCACTAAACCATGTTTGAGCCATTAAACCCTAAACTCTATAACCCTTTACCATATACCATATACCGTAAACCCTAATCCCTTCACATAAAACAAAAACCTTAACACTATACTCTAAAACCCTAATAAAGGTTCTTAATGTTGGATAAATTCAGAAACCCTAAACCTAAGCCCTAAATTTAATCCATATAGCCCTAAACCTTAAATACACCTAAACCATGTTATGGACCCTAAAATCTCCAAATGGATGGATATAATCCTAAACGAATAATTCCTCTAAACCCTAAAAAATGTATAATATAAACCCTAATCACTAAACCTAAACCCTAAACCCCTAACCCATAAATCCAATAACAAATAAACCCTTAGTCCTAAACCCTAAAACCCTAAACCCTAAAAATAATCTACTAAATATTAAAATTCAAAATGCCCTAAACCCTGGATTGTAAACCCTAAACCATAACTTAATTTCCGAAAACCTATAGTGCCTAAACCTAAAGCCTAAACCTTGATCCCTAAAAATAAACCCTAAACCATAAGATCTTGGAACACCATGAAACCCTAAACCCTATAGCCTAAACCCAAAACACTAAAACCCTAAACCCTAAACCCTAAACCCCTAAACCATAAAGCCCCTTAGAGCTAAATAGTAAACCATAAACCTTAAGACCTAAGCCCTAAACCCTAAACCATTGATTCTAAACAAGTTTCTCAACCCTAAACCCTAAACCCGAAATATAATAAACCTATAAGCCTTAAAGTTGTAAATTTCCTAACCCTATACCCTAAACCTATCATAGTAAACCCTAAACCCTTTCAAAAAACTAAAGTAAATCCTATACCTTATCATCCTAAACTTAAACTCTAAACCCTAAACCCTAAACCCAAAACCTAGTAACTCCTGTATCCCTAATTTGTAAATAATTAGTCATAAAATATAAACCTATGGTTAATAGGTCAAAACTTCTTAAATTTATTTGTAGTGAGTACCTAAACACTAATCCTGTAAAATAAATAATTTGTAACCCTAATTTTCTAATCCTATTATACCCTTAACCCTAAATTTTAAAACCTAAACACCTATCCCATACATTTGGTTAAAACTAGTTTTTAATCTTCTTAAAGCTTGCCTAATTCTATAAACAATTAAAATGATCTAATAAACTAAATCCTAAACCCTATATCATAAATCCTAAATTATAAATTCTTATCCGTAAACCCTAAACCCTTAACCCTTAATTCTTAAACCGATGAATCCTATGAAATACCTGTGATCCCAAAAGATAAATCCAAACACTAAACCCTAAATGTCTAAATTTGGGTAAGTGCAGCAAGTTGGTGGACAAAAAAAGGGTCATAAGTGGATGTCATATTGCAAAAAACAACAAATCTCAACTTGTAGGGATTATTAGCAATACACACTCAAAATTAGAAAAAATTATATAAATATGAATCGTAGCATCGGAATCTAGTTTCTAAATACTAATTTTTAAAAAAAAAATGGACAAGTTTAGCTATATTAAACACTTAAAATTATATGACTTGGTTTTTTTTTTAAAAAACCTATAAGATTGTAGTCCATTTGCCCACGATTTGGATGACCAAATCTTGATTTATATTTTTCTCCTTTGGTGAAAGTTAGATGTAATTGTTCTATCTTGGGATGGATTTTATTTTGTATTTTTTTGAGCAATATTTTATTTTTTATGATTTTTTCCGTGAAAGTGGTCTGAAAATATTTAGAAAACGGAGCGCTTTCTGTTTGCCCACCATAACTATCATCAAAAAATATTGAAATCAAATATATATATATTTTTAACATGTATATAATTTCTCCATGTCCACGCTTGGGATGGTATAATTTTTATCACATTTTGATAAGTGAAACAAAAGTTGCAGTCTTAAACATAGACATGAACATTCACCGGAAAAAGTGTCTTAAAGACCTACTATTAGTAAAAAATTATAAAATGATATTTATCCTATTCTATTCACTTTAAAATTAGTATTTCTACAAAGCTAATAGTCTCCCCTACACAACGGTACCATTTTTATGACATAGTTTTTACTTTTCGCAATGGTTCAAGTCCGTGAAAGACTAAATTTTATGTTTTGCTATTTTTAATGTAAACTTTAGGATGTGATGTCCATTTAATTGTCCCCCAACTTGGTGCACTTACCCAAACACTAAAAAATAAATCTTAATACCTAAACCCTAAATACTGAGCTATGAGCACTAAACCCTAAACTGTAGACTCTTAACCATAAACTCTAAACCCTAAAACCATAGTCCCTAAGCCCTAAACCCTAATCCCTAAACCCTAAACCTATAGCCCTAAACCCTAAAAAGAAACCCTAAAGCCCTACACCCTTAAACCCTATAACAATAAACCTTACACCCCCTAGCCCTAAACATTAAACCCTAAACCATAAACCCTATATCCCGTAAACCCTAAACCCTAAACCGAAACACTAAACCTTAAATCCTAAACCCTAAAACCCTAAATCCTAAACCCTAAACACTTAATACCTAAACCTTGAATCACAAACCATAAATGAGCCCTAAACCTAAATCGAAAACCCTAAACCATACCTTAAACTAAAAACTAAACAAAAACCCTAAGCCATAATCTCTAAACCTCTAATCCTTAGCCCTAAACCTAAACAAGAAACTCTAACCGCTAAATCTAAACCCTAATCAGTAAACACTAAACCCTAAACCCTTGATAAACCCTAAACTCTAAACTCTAAACCCTAAACCCTAAACCCTAAACCCTAAACCCAAAATCCTTAACATTGAGCCCTAAACACTAAACCCCAAACCCCAAACACTAAATATTGATCCTTAAACACTAAAAAATAAATCTTAATCCCTAAATCCTAAATGCTGAGCTCTGAGCACTAAACCCTAAACTGTAGACTCTTAGCCTTAAACTCTAAACCCTAAACCCCTAGCTTTAAACCCTAAACCCTAAACTCTAAACCCTAAAAAATAAACCCTGCACCCAATAAAACATGAACCCCCTAAGCCCTAAACCCTAAACCCTAAACCGTAAACCTATAGCCCTAAACTGTAAATCCTTAGCCCTACACCCTAAACCGTAAACAGTAAACCCTAACCCCTTAGCCCTAAACCCTAAACCCTATATCCTAAATCGTAAACCCTAAACCCTAAACCCTGATCCCTATTGACTAAACCTTAAACACTAAAATATAAACCCTAAACCTTAAATCGTAAACGGTGAAACCTACACCGTAATCCTTAAACCCTAAACAACCTAAACCCTAAACCCTTAACCCTTAACATTAAACCATACAACCTAAACACCTATCCCTACAACAAAAATCATAAATGCTAAAAATCTTAGACATAAACCCTAAACAAGAATATTTAACCACTAAATCCTAAACCTTATATCATAAATTCTTATCCATAAACCCTAAACTCTAAACCCTAAACCCTTAGCTCTAAACCTTAAACCCTAAGACCTAAACCCTAAATCCTAAACCCCAAATCCTAAATCTTAAACACTAAACCCTAAACCCTAAACCATCAACCATAAACCCTAGACCCTAAACCCTAAACCCTAAACCCTGAGGCCTAAACCCTAAATCCTAACCCCTAAAACCTAAAACCCAAACCCTAAACCCTAAATTGTAATGCTAAAATCCTATACATGAAACCCTAAACACTCAACAATAAACCCTAGGACATAAACCCTAAAACCTAAATACTAAACCCTAAATTATACATCCTAAACACTAAAACCTAAATCGTAAACCCACTAAACCCTAAACCCTCAGACATGAACCCTAAAGCTTAAACTCTAAACCCTAAACCGTAAACCCAAAACACTAAATATTAAACCCTAAACCATACATATTAAACCCTAAACCCAAAACCCTAAACCCAAAACCCAAAACCCTAAATACTAAACTCTAAACACAAACCCCTAAACGATATACCGTAAAACCTTAACCATAATCCCTAAATCCTAAACACTAAAAAGTAAACCCTTAACCCTAAATGCTCAACCCTTAACCCGAAACCCTAAAAGCTAAAAACTAAACCCTAATTCATGAGCCCTAAATCCTAAACACCCAATCGTAAACCCTAAGCCATAAACCCTAAAAAATAAATCCTAAACACTAAATCCTAAACTGAATACCCCCTAAACCCTAAAACCCTAAACCCTAAATCTTGAGCCCTAAACCCTAAACCCTAAACTTGAAGCACTAAATATTAAACCCTAAACCCTAACAAATAAATCTTAACCCTAAATGCTGAGCTCTGAGCACTAAACCCTCAACAGCATACCCTTAACCCAAAACTTTAATCCCTAAACCCCTAGCCCTAAAGCTTAAACCCTAAACTCTAAACCCTGTAGAACCTGAACCCCCTAAAACCTAAACTCTAAGCCCTAAATCCTAACTGCTAAACCCTAAACATTAAACTATAAATCGTAAACTCCCTAAACCCTAAACCTTGAGCACTAAACACTAAACTCTAAACCCTAAACCTTGAGCCATAAACCCTAAACCCTAAACCCCAAACAATAAATATTAAACTGTAAACCCTAAAGAATAAATCTTAAACCCTAAACCCTAAATGCTGAGCTCTAAGCACTAAACCATAAACCCTGAGCCCTAAACCCTAAACCCTATACCATATACCCTAATCCATAAAACCTAAAGGAAAAACCTTAAACACTAAATCCAAAAACCTAAGACTTAAAACCTAGAAATAAAACCCTAAACACTAAGCCGTAAACTGTAATCCATTAGCCCTAAACACTAAGCCTTAAACCCTAAACCCTAAGTCCTAAACAATAAACCCTAAACCCTAAACCATAAATGATAAACCCTTAGCCCTAATCACTAAACACTAAACCCCAAACCCTAAACCCCTAACCCATAAACCGATAACCCTAAATCCTTAGTCCTAAACCCTAAACCCTCAACCCTAAACAAAAAATGTTAAAACATAAAATTTCATCCTAAGGCCCTTAACCTTAAACCCTAAACATAAAACTCTAAACCCTAAACTCAATAACCCTAAACCATAACTCCCTTAAACCCTACACCCATAGCCCTAAACCCTAAACCCTAAATCTTGATCCCTAAAACCTGAACCCTAAACCCTATACCCTATAGCCTAAACCCCAAACACTAAAACCCTAAACCCCTAAACCATAAAACCCCTTAGGACTAAATAGAAAACCATAAACCTTAAGCACTAAGCCCTAAACCCTAAACCCCACACCTAAAACCCTAAACCCTAAACTGTAAACCCTTACCCATAAGTAATAAACCCTAAACCGTAAACCATAAACTAGAAATCCTAAAACTAAAACCCTAAACCATAAACCATAAACCATAAACTCTAAACCATAAACCATAAACCCTAAACCCTGAGCCCTAAGTCCTACACCCTAAACCCTAAACATTAAACCATAAACCCCCTAAACCCTAAACTCTAAATCCTAATCCCAAAACTGTAAACCTTAAATGCTAAACTTTAAGTCGTAAAACTTAATCCCTAAACCCTAAACTATAAACCCAAAGCCCTAAACCATTTACCCTTAACCCTTAACTATAAACCCTAAGCCCTAAACCTTAAACCATAAATGCTAAACCCTAAACCATGAGCCGTAAACCTTAAACCCTAAAACGTAAACCCTGAACACTAAAACCTAAATAGTAAACCCCCTAAACCCTAAATCCTAAACCGTAAACTCTAAACCCTCACCCTTGAGCCATAAATGCTAAACCCTAAACCACAATGACTAAATATTAAACCCTAAACTCTAAAGATTAATTTTTAAATCCTAAACCTTACACCCTGAGCTTTAAGCACTAAATTTTAAACCCTAAACCCCTATCCCTAAACCATAAACCTTAAATGATAAACCTTAAACCCTAAACATTCAACACCCTAAACCTTAAAACCTAAAATCTAAGACCTAAATCTTCAACACTAAATCCTAAACACTAAACTGTAAATCCTAAACCACCTAAACCATAAACCATAAACCCTAAATAATAAACTTTAAGTCATAAACCTTAAACCCTAAACCGTAAACCATAAAACCCTAGTCCTAAAATCTAAGCCCTAAACCATTTACCCTAAACCCTAAAGCCTAAACCCTAAACAATGAGATGTGAACCTTAAACCCTAAACACTAAAACCTAAACTGTAAATCCCCTAAACCCTAAACCCTAAACCTTCAGCCCTAAACCCTAAACCCTAAACTTTAAACCCTACCCCTTGAGATGTAAACCCCAAACACTAAATTTTAAACCCTAAACCCTAAAGACTAAATAATAAACCCTAAACCCTAAAAACTAAATTTTAAATCCTAAACCCTAAACCTTGAGCTCTGAGAACTAAACTCTAAACCCTAAACCCTATACCTTAAATCCTAAACACCAAACCCCAAATCTTTAACCGTAAACCCTAAACCCTAAATCGTGAGCCCTAAACCCTAAACCCTAAACCCTGAACCCTGAGCCCTAAACCCTAAACACTAAACCATAAACCATAAATCCTAAATAGCACCTAAACCCTAAACACTAAACCATAAACCATAAATCCTAAACATTAAAACCTAAATTTTAAACCACCTAAACCCTAAACCCTCATCATTAAACCCTAAACAACTAGCCCTAAACCGTGAACCCTAAACTCTAAATCCTAAACACTAAACCTTGAACCCTGTAAAACCTAAACCCCCTAAACTCTAAATAATAAAATCTAAGCCCTAAATCCTAAATGTTAAACCCTAAAAACTAAGCTGTAAATCATAAACTCCCTAAACCATAAACCCTAAACCCTGAGCCCTAAACCCTGAACCCCAAACCCTAAACCCTGAACACTAAATATTAAACCATAAACCCTAAAGAATAAATCTTAAACCATAAACCATAAAAATTGAGCTCTAAGTAACCCTAAAACCTGAGCCCTAAACCCTAAACCCTAGACACTAAACCCTAAAACCTATACCCTAATCCCTAAACCCTAAACAAAGCCCTATAAAACCCTAAGCCCTAAGCCCTAAAATAACCCTAAAACCTTAAACTAAATCCTAATCCCTTAAGCCTTAAACTAAGCCTTAAACCCTATAGCCCTAAACCTTAAACCCTAAAGCCCTAAACCCTAAACCATAAAGCTAGTAAACCCTAAACCCTTAAACCTTAACCCTTCACCCTAAAACCCTAAAACCCTAAAACACCCTAAACCCTAAATCCTAAACATCCGTAAACCCTAAGCCCTAAACCTTATATACCCTAAACCCTAAACCCTATTAACCACTAAATATATAAACCCTAAACCCTAAGATTAATTTTTAAACCCTAAACCTTACACCCCATTATCTTAAGCACTAAACACTAAACCCTTAACCCCTATCCCTAAACCTAAGCACCTAAACCATAAACCCTAAACCCTAATCCCTAAACATTCAACACCCTAAACCTTATAAACCCTAAACCCTAAAAATCTAAGCCTTATAACCTAAATCCTTCAACTAAACTAAATCCTAAACACTAAACCCTGTAAATCCTAAATCCCCTAAACCCTAAACCCTAAACCATAAACCCTAAATAATAAACTTTAAGTCATAAACCTTAAACCCTAAACCATAAACCCTAAAACCTGAGTCCTAAAATCTAAGCCCTAAACCATTATACCCTAAACCCTAAAGCCTAAACCCTAAACCCTATGCCCTAAACCTTAAACACTAAACACTCAACCCTAAACTGTAAATCCCCTAAACCCTAAACCCTAAACCTTCAGGCCCTAAAACCTAAACCCTAAACCCTAAACCCTACCCCACTAAGACCCTAAACCCCAAACACTAAATTTTAAACCCTAAACCCTAAACCCTAAAATCCTAAATCATTAACCCTAAACCCTAATCCTTAAATCCTAAACCCTAAACCCTAAACCTTGAGCCCTAAGAACTAAACCCTAAACCCTAAACCCTAAACCTTAAACCCTAAACACCAAACCCTAAATCTTTAACCCTAAACCCTAAACCCTAAACGTAAACCCTAAACCCTAAACTACTAAACCCTAAACCCTAAACCCTAAAACCTAAGCCCTAAAACCTAAACTCTAAACCATAAACCATAAAACCTAAACCCTAAAACCTAAACCCTTTTAAACCTTAACCCTAAACCCTAAACCCTAAATCCTAAACCCTAAACCTTAAGCCCTAAACCCTAAACCCTAAACTCTAAACCTAAATACTAAACCCTGAACCCTGTAAAACCTAAACCCTAAACTCTAAACCTAAAACCTCTACCCTAAACCCTAAATGTTAAACCATAAACCCTAAACTTGTAAATCCTAAACCCTAAACACTAAACCCTAAACCCTAAACCCTAAACCCTAAACCTTAAACCCTAAACCCTAAACACTAAATATTAAACCATAAACCCTAAAGAATAAATCTTAAACCATAAACCATAAAAATTGAGCTCTAAGCACTAAACCCTAAAACCTGAGCCCTAAACCCTAAACCCTAAACACTAAACCCTAAACCCTATACCCTAATCCCTAAAACCTTAAACACTAAGGCCTAAATTCTAAGCCTTAAAACCTAAATCCCAAACCCTAAGCCCTAAGCCCTAAACCGTAATCTATTAACCCTAAACCTTAAACCTTAAACCATGAGACCTAAACCCTAATCCCTAAACCCTAAACCCTAAGCCCTAAACATTAAACCCATAGCCCTAAACCCTAAACCCTGAGCCCTAAACCCTAAACCATAAACAAGAAACCCTAAACCCTTAGATCTAAACCCTAAACCCTAAACCCCAAACCCTAAACCCTAAACCCAAAACCAAAAATCCTAAACCCTAAGCCCTAAACCTTAAACCCTAAACCCTAATCCCTAAAGACCAAAGCATTAACACTAAAATATAAACCCTAAACCCTAAAAATTAAACCTTATAACTTATATCCATTATTCTTATCACTAAACACTAAACCCTTAACGCTTTACCCTTAACCCTCAACACTAAACCATAAAACCTAAAAACCTATCCCTAAAAAAAAATCCTAAACCCTAAACCCTCATCTATAAACCCTAAACAAGAAACTCTAAGCATTAAATCCTAAACCCTAAATCATAAATCCTAAACCTAAACCCTAAAAACTAAACCCTATACCCTATACCCTAAACCCTAAACCCTAAAAACTAAACCCTAAACCCTAATCCCTAAACTCTAATCCATTAGACTCAAACCTTAAACCCTGAGACCTAAACCCTAAACCCTAAACCTTGAGGCCTAACTCCTAAACTGTAAGCCCTAAATCCTAAACACTAAACCCTAAACACTAAACACTAAACCCTATGCCCTAAACCCTAAATTATAAATCCTAAAGACTAAAACTTAAACTGTAAACCAACTAAAGCCTAAACCCTAAACCCTTGACAAGGAACCCTAAATCTTAAAGTCTAAACCCTAAACCTTGAGATGTAAACCCTAAACCCCAAACACTAAATTTTAAACCATAAACCCTAAACCCAACATATTAAACGCTAAACCATAAACCAATAAACTATAAACCCTAAACCGTAAATCCAAATCCCTAAACCCTAAATCCTAAACCCTAAACCTTAAACCCTAAACCCAAAACACTAAAACCTAAGCCCTAAACCCTTAACCATAAACCTTAAACCCTAAACCCTATACCCTAAAACCCTAAACCCTAAATCCTTAAATCCTGAACCCTAAACCCTAAACCATAAACCATAAACTCTAAACCCTGAACCTTAAACACTAAACCCTAAGCACTAAACCCTTATCCCTCGACCCTAAACCCTAAATCATGAGCCCTAAATCCTAAACACTAAACCCTAAACACTAAGAAATAAACACTAAGACCTAAACCCTAAATAATAAATCCTAAACACTAAAACCTAAACTGTATACCCCCTAAACCGTAAACCATAAACCATAAACCCTAAATCCTAAACCATAAATACTAAACCCTAAACCCTAAACCCAAAACATTAATCCCTTATCCCTAAACCCTAAACCCTAAATCATGTGCCCTAAACCCTAAACAATAAACCTTAAACACTAAATCATAAGCTGTAAGTCCTAAACCCTAAATGATAAATCCTAAACACTAAAACCTAAACTGTATACCTCTTATACCCTAAACCCTCAGCCTTAAACCATAAACCATAAACCCAAGACCTTTAGCCTTAAACCATAAACCTGAAACATAAAACACTAAATATTAAACCCTAAACCATAAAAAATAAATCTTAAACCCTAAACCCTAAACACTGAGCTCTAAGTAATAAACCATAAACTGAAGACACTTAGCCCTAAACTATAAACCCTAAAACCCTAAAATCTAAACTCTAAACACTAAACCTTGAACTCCATCAAACTTGCACCCCCTAAACCCTAAACCCTAAAACCTAAACTCTAAGCCCTAAATCCTAAATGCTAAACCCTAAACACTAAACTGTAAATCATAAACTCCCTAAACCCTAAACCCTAAACCTTGAGCCCTAAATCCTAAACCCTAAACCTTGAGCCCTAAACCCTAAACCATAAACCCCAAACTCTAAATATTAAACTGTAAACCCTAAAGAATAAATCTTAAACCCTAAACCTTAAACGCTAAGCTCTGAGCACTAAACCCTAAACCCTAATCCCTAAAACCTAAAACAAAAACCTTAAACACTAAATCCTAAACCCTAAGCCTTAAAACCTAAACCCCAAACCCTAAGCCCTAAGCCCTAAACTGTAATCCATTAGCCCTAAACCTTAAACCCTAAACCATGTGACCTAAACCCTAAACTATAAGGCCTAAATAATAAACCCTAAACCCTTAGACCTAAACACTAAACACTAAACCCTAAACCGTAAACCCCCTAACCCATAAACCATAAACCCTAAACCCATAGTCCTAAACACTAAACCCTAAAAAAAAAACCTTAAAACATAAACTTTGATCCTTATCCCCTTAACCTTAAACCCTAAAAATAAAACCCTAAACCCTAAACCAAAACCTAAACCTTAAATCCTACACCCATAGCCCTAAATCCTAAACCCTGAATGCTAAATACTAAGCCCTAATACCTAAAACCTAAACCCTAAACCTTGATCCCTAAAATCTAAACCCTAAACCCTAAACCCTAAACAATAAACACCAAACCCCAAACACTAAACCTAAAACCCTATAACCCTAAACCATAAATCCCGTTAGAAAAAAATAGCAAACCATAAACCCTAAGCCCTAAACCCTAAACCCAACACCTTGAACCCTAAATCCTAAACCCTTAGCCATAAGTACTAAACCCTAAACCCTTAACCCTAAACCCAAAACCCTAAACCCAAAATCCTAAAACCTAAACCTTAAAACCTAAATCCTAAAGCCTAAACTCTAAAACCACAACCCTAAACCCTAAACCCTAAGCCTTGAGCCCTAATTCCTACACCCTAAACACTAAACCCTAAGCCTTGAGCCCTAATTCCTACACCCTAAACCCTAAACGCTAAAATTTAAGTTGTAAACCTTAAGCCCTAAACCCTAAACCCTAAACCCTAAACCCCTAAGCCCTAAACCCTTTACCCTAAGCCCTAAACCCTTTTCCCTTAAACCTTAACCCCAAACCATAAACCCTAAATCCTAAACCCAAAACACTAAACCTAAAGCCTAAACCCTGAGACGTGAACCTTAAACCCTAAAACATAAATCCTGAACACTAAAACCCAAATCGTAAACCCCCTAAATCCTAAACCTTCAGCCCTAAACCCTAAACCCTAAACTATAAACCCTAACCCTTGAGCCATAAACCCTAAACCCTAAACTATAAACCCTAACCCTTCAGTTGTAAACCCTAAACCCCAAACACTAAATATTAAACCCTAAACCCTAAAGACTAAATTTTAAATCCTAAACCCTAAACCGTGAGCTCTGAGAACTAAAATCTAAACACTAAACCCTATATCCTAAACCCTAAATCCCAAATCCCATACCCTAAACCCTAAACCCTAACCCCTAAATCGTAAACCCTAAATCCTAAACACTACACCCTAAACCCTCAGCACTAAACCCTGAACAGTAAACCATAAACCATAAATCCTAAACACTAAAACCTAAACTATAAACCACCTAAACCCTGAACCCTCATCCTTAAACCCTAAACCCCTAGCCCTTAACTTTGAATCCTAAACTCTAAATCCTAAACACTAAACCATGAAAACCCTATAAAACTTGAACCCCCTAAACCCTAAAATCTAAGCCTGAAATCCTAATTGTTAAACCCTAAAGACTAAGTTATAAATTGTAAACCCCCTAAACAATAAAACCTAAATCCTGACCCCTAAATCCTAAACCCTAAACCTTGATCCCTAAACCCTAAAACCTAAACCCCAAACACTAAATATTAAACCATAATCCCTAAAGAATAAATCTTAATCCCTAAACCCTAAACATCTAGCTCTAAGAAGTAAAACCCTAAAACCTGAGCCCTAAAACTTAAACCCTAGACCTTAAACCCTAAACCCTATACCTCAATCCCTAAAACCTTAAACACTAAATACTAAATCCTAATCCTTAAAAAATAAACCCCAAACCCTAAATCCCAAGCCCTAAACCATAATCCATAGCCCTAAACCTTAAACCTTAAACCTTAAACCATGAGACCTAAACCCTAAGCCCTAAATAAAAAACCCATAGCCCTAAACTATAAACCTTGAGCCCTAAACCATAAATCGTAAACAGTAAACCCTAAACCCTAAACCCTAAACCCCAAATCCAAACCCTGAATCCTAAAACCTAAACCCCAATCCCGAAAGACTAAACCCTAAACACTAAAATATAAATCCTAAACACTAAACCCTAAACCTTAAACCATAAAAAATTAAATCTGAACCTTGATCCTTAAACCCTATACACTATATCCTATATTCTTATCCCTAAACCCTAAAACCTTAACACTAAACCCTAAACTGTAAACCCTAAACACCTATTCATAAAATAAAAAATGTAAACCCTAAACCCTTAGCCATAAACCCTAAACAAGAAACTCTAAGTGCTAAATCCTAACCCCTAAATCATAAATCATTATCCCTAAAACCTAAACCCTTAACCCTAAACCCTAAACCCTAAACAATAACCCTAAACCTAAAACCAAAACCTCAATGCTAAACCCTAAGCCCTAAACACTAAACACTAAACCCTAAATCCTAAACCTTAAACCCTTAAAACTAAACCCTAAACACTAAAACCTAAAACCTAATGCCTGAACTATAATCCCTTAGACCAAAACCATAAACCCTGAGACCTAAACCCTAAATCCTAAAACATAAACCATAAACCCTAAATCCTAAACCCTAAACCCTAAACTCAAAACCCTAAATGCTAAAACCTAAAAACTAAATCCTAACACCTAAACACTAAACCCTAAACCCTAAACCCTAAATCATAAGCCCTACATCCTAAATAATGAACCCTAAACACTAAACACTAAACCCTAAGACCTAAACCCTAAACCCTAAAATAGTAAACACTAAACCCTAAACTATAAATCCTAAATACTAAAACCTAAATCGTAAACCCACTAAACCGTAAACCCTAAACCCTTAGTAAGGAACACTAAAACTTAAAATCTAAACCCTAACCCTTGAGAAGTAAACCCTAAACCCCAAACACTAAATATTAAACCCTAAACTCTATATATTAAACACTAAACCATAATACCCTAAACTCTAAACCAAAAACCTGAAACCCTAAACCCTAAACCCTAAACCCTAAACCCTAAACTTTTAACCCTAAACCTTAAACCCTAAAAACTAAACCCTAAACCCTAAACCCTAAACCCTAAATATTAAACCCTAAACCATAATACCCTAAACTCTAAACCAAAAACATGAAACCCTAATCCCTAACTCCTAAACCAGAAACCCTAAACCCTAAATCCTAAACCATAAACCCTAAACCCTAAACCCTAAACCCAAAACACTAAACCCTAAACCCTTATCCCTAAACCCTAAACCCTAAACACTAAATCGTAAATGCTAAGCCCTAAACCCTAAATGATAAATCCTAAACACTAAAACCTAAACTGTATACCCCCTAAACCATAAACTATAAACCTAAAACCCTAAATCATAAGCCCTAAACCCTGAACCCTAAACCTTAAACCCCTAACCCCTATACCTTATACCGTAACTATATACCCCTTAAACCCTAAACCCTCAACATTAAACCGTAAACCATAAACCTCAAACCTTGAGCCTTAAACCCTAAACCCAAAATACTAAATATTAAACCCTAAACCCTAAAAAATAAATCTAAAACCCTAAACCCAAAACACTAAATATTAAACCCTAAACCCTAAAAAATAAATCTAAAACCCTAAACCCAAAACACTGATCTCTAAGCACTAAACCCTAAACCATAGACCCTTAGCCCTAAACTCTAAAATCTAAACCCCTAGCCCTAAACACTAAACCCTAAAAATTAAACCATGAACCCCGTAATGCCTAAAGCCCCTAAACCCTAAACCCTAAACCCTAAACTCTAAGCTGTAGATACTAAATGCTAAACACTCACTATAAATCATAAACTTCCTAAACCCTAAACCCTAAACTTTGAGCCCTAAACCCTAAACCTTGAGCCCTAAACCCTACACCATATACCCCAAAAACTAAATATTAAACTATAAAACCTAAAGAATAAATCTTAAACCCTAAACCCTAAATGTTGAGCTTTGAGCACTAAACCCTAAACCCTATACCCTATACCCTAATCCCTAAAACCTAAAACAAAAACCTTAAACACTAAATCTTAAACCCTAAGCCTTAAAACCTAAACCCCAAAACCTAAATCGTAAGCCCTTAACTATAATCCATTAACCTTAAACCTTAAACCCTAAACTATGAGACCTAAACCCTAAGCCCTAAGCCCTAAGCACTAAACCATAAGCCCTAAATAATAAACCCTAAACCCAAAACCATAAATCATAAACCCTTAGCCCTAAACACTAAACCTAAACCCTAAACCCTTATTCCTAAACCCTAAACCCTTATTCTTAAACCCCAAACCCTAAACCCTAAACAAAAGACCCTAAAACAGAAACTTTAATCATTATACCCTTAACCTTAAACCCTAAAAATAAAACCCTAAACCATAACTCCCTTAAACCTACACCCAAAGCCCTAAACCCTAAACCATAAATGCTAAATACTAATCGCTAATACCTAAAACATAAACCCTAAACCATGAGCCCTAAACCCTAAACCCTAAACCTTGATCCAAAAAAATTAAACCCTAAACCCTGAGACCTGATCCCTAAACCCTATATTTTATGGCCTAAACCCCGAACACCAAAACCCTAAATAATAAACCCTATACCACTAAATAATAAACCCCCTTAGAAAAAAATAGTAAACCATAAACCTTAAGCCCTAAACCCCACACCCTAAACTCTAAACCCTATACCCTAAACCCTTAGCCATAAGTACAAAATCCTAAACCTAAAACATGAAAACCTAAACCTAAAATCCTAAACTCTAAAACCTTAACCCTAAACCCTAAACCCTAAACCCTAAACCCTAAGTCCTACACCCTAAACCCTAAACATTAAACTATAAACCCCCTAAACTTTAAACTCTAAATCAAAAACCCTATACCCTAAATGCTAAACTTTAAGTTGTAAACCTTAAACCCTAAACCCTAAACCAAAAACCCCTATCCTTAAAATCTAAGCCCTAAAACATTTACCCTAAGCCCTATACCCTTTTCCCTAAACCATTAACCCTAAACCATAAACCCTAAACCGGAAACCCTGAGTCGTGAAGCTTAAACCCAAAAACGTAAAGCCTAAACAATAAAACCTAAACCGTAAACCCCCTAAACCCTAAACCCTAAACATTCATACCTAAAAATTAAACCCTAAAATCTAAACCCTAAACCCTCAACCCCAAACACTAAATATTAAACCCTAAACCCTAAAGACTAAATTTTAAATCCTAAATACTAAAGCCTGAGCTGTGAGCACTAAACTCTAAACCTTATACCCTATACCCTAAAACTTAAACCCTAAAACCCAAACCATAAACAATAAAGCCTAAACACTAAACCCTAAACCCTAAAACCTAAACCCTAAACCCTTATCCCTAAACCCTAAACCCTAAATTGTGAGCCCTAAATCCTAAACACTAAACCCTAAACCTTAAGCCCTAAACCCTAAATAGTGAACCATAAACCATAAATCCTAAACACTTAAAACTAAATTGTAAACCACATAAACCCTAAACGCTAATCCTTAAACCCTAAACCCCTAACCCTAAACTCTAAATCCTAAACACTAAACAATGAACCCCATAAAAATTAAACCCCCTAAACCCTAAACCCTGAGCCCCAAACGCTAAACCTTAAACCTTGAGCCTGAAACCCTAAACCCTAAACCCTAAATATTAAACCATAAACCCTAAAGAATAAATCTTAAAACATAAACCCTAAACTCTGCGCTTTAAGAACTAAACCCTAAAACTTAAGCCCTAAACACTATAACCTAATCCTTAAAACCTTATACACTAAACCCTAAACCCTAAGCCTTAAAACCTAAACCCCAAACCCGAAAACCTAAGCACTAAATCGTAATCCATTAGCCCTAAATCTTAAACCTTAATCCATAAGACCTAAACCCTAAGCCGTAAACGCTAAACCGTAAGCCCTAAATTGTAAACCCTGATCCCTAAACAATAAATATTAAAGCCTAAACCCTAAACCCTAAACCCTAAACCCTAAACCCTAAACCCCAAACCCTAAACCCTAAGACCTAAACCCTAAAACCTAAACCCTAATCCCTAAAGACTAAACCATAAACACTAAAATATAAAACCCTAAACCCTAAACCTTAAACCGTAAATGGTGAAACCTAAACCTTGATCCTTAAACCCTAAACCCTAAACATTAAATGTTATACCCTATATCCTATATTCTTATCCCTAAACCCTAAACCCTTAACCCTTAACCCTTAAACCTAAATCATATATCCTACACACCTATCCATAAAATAAAAACCATAAACCCTAAACCCTTAGCCATAAACCCTAAACAATAAACTCTAAGCACTAAATCCTAAATATTAAATTGTAAATCCTAAAACCTAAATCATAAATCCTTATCCCTAAACCCTAAAGCCTAAACCCTAAACCTTAATACATAAATCCTAAACCCTAAAACCTAAACACTAAACCCTAATCCCTAAACCCTAAATCCTAAACCCTAAACCTTAAAACCTTATCCCTAAACCCTAACCCCATAAACCCTAAACATTTAGCCATAAACCCTAAAACCTAGGCCCTAAACTATAATCCCTAAGACCCAAATCTTAAACCCTGAGACCTAAACCCTAAACCCTAAATCCTAAACCCTAAACCATAAACCATAAACATTAAACCCTAATCCCTACACCTTCAACACTAAATCCTAAACCCTAAATAATAAACCCTAAACCCTAAATTATATGCCCTAAATCCTAAATGCTAAACCCTAAACACTAAAACCTAATCACTAAACACTAAACCCTAGTCCCAAAACCAAAAACCCTAAACACTAAACCCTAAATTGTAAATCTTAAACACTAAACCCTAAACCATCGACCATGAACCCTAAACCTTGAGAATTAAACCCTAAACTCTAAACCCCAAACACTAAATATTAAAACTGAAACCCTAAATCACAAAATTGAAACCCTAAAACCTAAACCCTAAATCCTAAACCCTAGACCGTAAACCTTAAACCGTAACACCTAAACCCTATATCGTAAAACCTTAACCCTAAACCTTAAACCATAAACCATAAACCATGAACCCTAAACACTAAACCCTAAACATTAAATCGTAAACCCTAATCCCTAAACCCTAAATAATGAGCCCTAAATCCTAAAGACTAAACCCTAAACATTAAATTATAAATCCTAACCCTTAAGCACTAAATGATAAATCCTAAATACAAAAACCTAAATTGTATACCCCCTAAAACCTAAACCCTCATACTTAAACCCTAAACCGTAAACCCTAAACACTAAACCCTAAACCCTAAACATTGAGCCCTAAGCCCTAAACCCAAAACATCAAACACTAAATATTAAACCCTAAACCCTAAAAGATAAATCTTAAACACTAAACACCGAGCTCTGAGAAATAAACTCTAAACCCTTAGCCCTTAGACCTTGAGCTCTAAATCCAAAACCATAAACACCAAACACTAAATATTAAACTATAAATCTTAAACAATAAATCTTAAACCCTAAACCCTAAAAGTTGAGCTTTAAGCACTAAACACTAAAACCTGAGCCCTAAACCATAAAACCTAATCCCTAAACCCTATACCCTAATTCCTAAAACCTAAAACAAAAACCTTTAACACTAAAGCCTAAACCCTAAGCCTTAAAACCTAAACACAAAACCCTAAGCCCTTAGCCCCTAACTGTAATCCATTAGCCGTAAACCTTAAATCCTAAACCATGAGACCTAAACCCTAAGCCCTAAACCCTAAACCCAAAACCCTAAACCCTAAATCTAAAACCCTAAACCCTAAACCATAAACCCTAAACCCAAAATCTTGAGCCCTAAACCTTGAAAACTAAAACTTAAACCCTAAACATTAAACCGTATACCATAAAACTTTAACCCTAATGCCTAAATCCTAAACCCTAAACCCTTATCCCTAAACCCGAAACACTAAATCATGAGCCCTAAATCCTAAGCACTAAACTGTAAACACTAAATTGTAAACCATAAGCCCTAAACCCTCAACAATAAATCCTAAACACTAAAACCTGAACTGTATACCCCTTGAACCCTAAACCCTCAACCTTAAACCCTAAACCCTCAAACCTAAACCTTGAGCCCTAAACCCCAAACACTAAATATTAAACACTAAAAAATAAAAAGTAAATCTTAATCCCTAAACATTAAAAGTTGAGCTCTAAGAACTAAACCCTAAACCATAAACCCTTAGCCCTAAAATCTAAACCCTAAACCCCTAGCCCTAAACCCTAAACCCTAAACTATAAACCCAAAACACTAATCCCTAAACCCCGTAAAACTTGAACCCCCTAAATCCTAAACCCTAAAACCTGAGACCTAAACCCTAAACCCTAAACCCTAAGCCCTAAAAAATTAACCCATATAACTAAACTATAAACCCTAATCCCTAAACCATAAACCATATATAATAATCCCTAAACCCTAAACCCTAAAACCCTAAACCTAAACCTAAACCCTAAACCCTAAAACCTATATCCTAAATTCTAAACCCTAAAACCTAAACCCTGATCCCTAAAGACTAAACCCTAAACACTAAAATATAAACCCTAAACCATAAACCTTGAACCTTAAACAATAAACAGTGAAACCTAAACCCTGATCCTTAAACCCTAAACACCCTAAACCCTAAATCCTTAACCCTTAACCCTTAACCATTAACCCTCAACCCTAAATCGTAAAACCTAAACCCTTAGCTCTAAACCTTAAACCCTGAGACCTAAACCCTAAACCCTAAACCCCAAACCCTAAATCTTAAACACTAAACCCTAAACCCTAAACCATAAACCCTGAGGCCTAAACCCTAAATCCTAACCCCTAAAACCTAAAACCTAAACCCTAAACCCTAAATCGTAATGCCAAAATCCTATACATGAAACCCTAAACACTAAACACTAAACCCTAGGACATAAACCCTAAACCCTAAACACTAAACCCTAGGACATAAACCTTAAACCCTAAACACTAAACCCTAAATTGTACATCCTAAACACTAAAACCTAAATCATAAACCCAATAAACCCTAAACCCTAAACCCTCGGCCATGAACCCTAAAGCTTAAACTCTAAACCCTAAACCTTAAACCCAAAACACTAAATATTAAACCCTAAACCCTAAACCATACATATTAAACCCTAAACCCTAACCCAAAAACCCAAAACCCTAAATACTAAACTCAAAACACTAAACCCCTAAACCATATACCGTAAAACCTTAACCATAATCCCTAAATCCTAAACCCTAAAATGTAAACCCTAAACCCTAAACCCTCCACCTGAAACCAGAAACCCTAAACACTAAACAGTAAACCCTAAACCCTTACCCCTAAACCCTAAAAAATAAATCCTAAACACTAAATCCTAAACTAAATACCCCATAAACCCTAAAACCCTAAACCCTAAATCCTAATCCCTAAACCCTAAACCCTAAACTTGAAGCACTAAATATTAAACCCTAAACCCTAACAAATAAATCTTAACCCTAAATGCTGAGTTCTGAGCACTAAACCCTAAACAACATACCCTTAGCCCAAAACTCTAATCCCTAAACCCCTAGCACAAACCTTAAACCCTAAAATCTAAACCCTAAACACTAAACCCTTAACACTGTAAAACCTAAACCCCCTAAACCCTAAACTCTAAGCCCTAAATCCTAACTACTAAACCCTAAACATTAAACTGTAAATCATAAACTCCCTAAACCCTAAAACTTGAGCGCTAAACCCTAAATTGTAAACCCTAAACCTTGAGCCCTGAACCCTAATACCTAAACCCCAAACAATAAATATTAAACTGTAAACCCTAAAGAATAAATCTTAAACACTAAATGCTGAGCTCTGAGCACTAAACCATAAACCCTAAGCCCTAAACCCTAAACCCTTTACTTAATACCATATACCCTACACCCTAATCCCTAAAACCTAAAGGAAAAACCTTAAACACTAAATCAAAAACCCTAAGCCTTAAAACCTAGAAACAAAACCCTAAACACTAAACCGTAAATTGTAATCCATTAGCCCTAAACCTTAAAACCTAAACCATGAGAGCTAAACCCTAAGCCTTAAACCCTAAACCCTAAGTCCTAAACAATAAACCCTAAACCCTAAACCATAAATGATAAACCCTTAGTCCTAAACACTAAACACTAAACCCCAAACCCTAAACCCCTAACCCATAAACTAATAACCCTAAATCCTTAGTCCTAAACCCTAAACCCTAAACAAAAAACCTTAAAAACATAAAATTTCATCCTTAGGCCCTTAACCTTAAACCCTAAAAATAAAACCCTAAACACTAAACTCAATAACCCTAAAACATAACTCCCTTAGATCCTACACACATAGTCCTAAACCCTAAAACCTAAATCTTGATCCCTAAAACCTAAACCCTAAACCCTGATTCTTGAGCCCTAAACCCTATACCCTATAGCCTAAACCCCAAACACTAAAACCCTAAACCCCTAAACCATAAAACCCCTTAGAACTAAATAGTAAACCATAAACCTTAAGCCCTAAGCCCTAAACCCTAAACCCCACACCTGAAACCCTAAACCCTAAAGTGTAAACCTTTAGCCATAAGTAATAAACCCTAAACTGTAAACCCTAAACTAGAAACCCTAAAACTAAAACCATAAACCCTAAATCCTGAGCCCTAAGTCCTACACCCTAAACCCTAAACATTAAACTGTAAACCCCCTAAACCCTAAACTCTAAATCCTAATCCCAAAACTGTAAACCTTAAATGCTAAACTTTAAACCCATAAACCTTAATCCCTAAACCCTAAACTATAAACCCCAAGCCCTAAAATCTAAGCCATAAACCCTTTACCCTTAACCCTTAACTATAAACCCTAAGCCCTAAACCTTAAACCATAAACGCTAAACCCTAAACCCTAAACCATGAGCCGTAAACCTTAAACCCTAAAACGTAAAGCCTAAACACTAAAACCTAAACTGTAAACCCCCTAAACCCTAAACCTTAAGCCCTAAACCCTAAACCCTAAACTCTAAACCCTAAACCCTTGAGCCATAAACCCTAAACCCTAAACCCCAAAACTAAATATTAAAACCTAAACTTTAAAGATTAAATTTTAAATCCTAAACCTTACACCCCGAGCTTTAAGCAGTAAATTTTAAACCCTACACCCCTATCCCTAAACCATAAACCTTAAACGATAAATCATAAACCCTAAACCCTAAACATTCAACCCCCTAAACCTTAAAACCTAAAATCTAAGCCCTAAATCCTCAACACTAAACCCTAAACACTAAACCGTAAATCCTAAACCACCTAAACCCTAAACCCTAAACCCTTTTCCCTAAACCATAAACCCTAAACAATAAAATTTAAGTCATAAACCTTAAACCCTTAACCCTAAACCATAAAACCCTAGTCCTAAAATCTAAGCCCTAAACCATTTACCCTAAACCCTAAACCCTAAACCATGCGATGTAAACCTTAAACCCTAAACACTAAAACCTAAACCGTAAACCCCCTAAACCCTAAACCCTCAACCTTCATCCCTAAACCCTAAACTTTAAACCCTACCCCTTGAGCAGTAAACCCCAAACGCTAAATTTTAAACCCTAAACCCTAAAGACTAAATAATAAACCCTAAACCCTAAAACCATAAACTAAACTTAAATCCCAAACCCTAAACCTTGAGCTCTAAGAACTAAACTCTAAACCCTAAACCCTATACCTTAAACCCTAAACACTAAACCCCAAATCTTTAACCCTAAACCCTAAACCCTAAATCGTGATCCCTAAATCCTAAACACTAAACCCTAAACCATGAGTCCTAAACAATAAACCATAAACCATAAATCCTAAACATTAAAACCTAAATTGAAAACCACCTAAACCCTAAACCCTCATCATTAAACCCTAAACAACTAGCCCTAAACCCTAACCCTAAACTCTAAATCCTAAACTATAAACCCTGAACCCCATAAAACCTAAACGCTAAACCCTAAACCCTAATCTATTAAACCCTAAACCTGAAATGTCTAAATCTTAAATCCGTGAGACCTAAACCCTAATCCATTAAACCCTAAACACTTAAGCCCTGAAACTAAACCAAAATTCATAAATTATGACCATGGAATCCCCTAGAAGCCCTAAACCCTAAACCCTAAACCATAAACCCTTCAATGATATAAACTCTAAACCCTGTAAACCCTAAGCCCTAAACAATAAACCCAAAACCACTAAACCCATAAACCACTAAAATCCTAATCCATAAGCCCTAAACCCTAAAACCTGAATCCAATAAAGACTAAAGTCCTAAACACTAAGCCCTAAACCCTCAATGGTAAATTAAACCTAAACTTAAATTCTTATTCTTCCACCAGTAAACCTTAAACCCTTAACCCTCCTCCACTAAATCTTTCCCTAAACCTTTCCTTTAAAACAAAAACCCTAAACCCTAAACCCTCCCTAACGCCCAAGAAACCATCCTAAACCCGTAAATGCATAAAACCAAAATGGTTAAATCCTTATCACTAAACCCTGGGGAAGACCTAAACCCTGATACCTTAATTAAAACCTAAACCCTTGCAAAAACCTAAACCCTAAGCTCCTAAACAATAACTCTAAACAAAACCTAAACACTATAGCCCTAAATTCTAAAACCTAAACCCTAAATCCATAAAACCTTCTCCCCTTAACTAATTGAGCTCTAAATCTAAAACCTCATGCCCAAAAAATCCCTTGTTTCACTCCCCTAAAACCCTAAACACTAAACCCTAAATGTGTCCACTATAAACCCTAAAGCCTAAAACCCTAAACCCTAAACTCAAAACCCTTGAAATAAAACCTAAACCCTAAACCATAACCATTTCCTAAACATTCTAAACCCTGAGCCCTAAACACTAAATCCTAAACATCCTAAATACTAAACCCTAAACATTAAACATTAAACTACCTAAACCCTAAACCCTAAACTACCCGAATCCGGAAACCCTAAACCCTAAATCGTAAACCCTAATTTAAACCCTAAACCCTAAACCCTCGGTAAAACCCTTCTAAACTTTCTAAACCCTAAATCCTAAACTGTCCCAAAAATTAAATATTAAACGATAAACCCCATAAACCCTAAACCCTAATACCCCTAAACCCTAAACCCTAATCCCTAAACTCTAAATAGTCAAATTTAAATCCCTAAACACTCGAACGGTTCGCTGTTTAAATCCTAATCCCTAAACGGCCTAAGCCCTGAGCACTAAACCCTAAATCGGCTGTAGACTCTTAACCCTAAACTCTAAACAATCCTAAAACCTTAAACCCCAAATATCTAAACCCTAAACCATAAACCCTAAACTCTAAACCCCTAAACCCTAAACCCTAAACCCTATCTCCATAACCCCTAAACTAGAATCCCTAAAACCTAAACCCTAAACCCTAAAACCTAAACCCTAAGCACTTAAACCCTAAACCATCTATCCCTAAGCCCTAAACTGTAAACACTTAATGCATGTTATCTAAGCCCTAAACCCTAAATGATAAATTGTAAACTTTAACCCCTTAGCTATAGCCCTAAACCCTAAACCCTAAACCCTAAACCATAAATCCTAAACCCTAAACCCTAAACCCTTATCCCTAACTACTAAAGCTTAAAGATTAAAATATAAACCCTAAAACCCTAAACCTTAAATCATAAACGATGAAACCTAAACCCTGATCTTTGAACCCTAAACACCTTAAACCCTTAACCCTAAACCCTTAAACCTCAACTATAAACCATAAAACCTAAACACCTATCCCTACAACAAAAACCGTAAACCCTAAAAGCTTAGCCATAAACCCTAAACAAGAAACTCTAAACCCCGTAATGCCTAAATCCTAAACCCTAAACCCTAAATTCTTAAATCCCTAAATGCTAAACCCTAAACCATAAATCAATAAACCCTAAACCCTAAACCCTAAACTTTGAGCCCAAACCCTAAATCCTGATCCCTAAACCCTAAAACTATAAACCCTAAAGAATAAATATTAAACCCTAAACCCTAAACAATTGAGATCTAAGCACTAAACCCTAAACCCTAAACCCTAAAACCTAAAACCTAAAAAGCCCTAAACTATAATCCATTCGCCTTAAACCTTAAACCTTGAGACCTAAACCCTAAACCCTAAAACCCAAAACCTAAATAATAAACACAAAACCCTGAAGTCTAAACCATAAACCCTAAAACCTAAACCCTTAGCCCTAAACCCTAAACCCTAAACCCTAAACCCCAATCCCTAAACCCTAAACCCTAAATCATATATAAACACCTAATCCATGAAACCCTAAACCCTAAACCCTAAACTAGGCCAAAAACCCTAAACAGAGAAACCTAAACTAACTCCTAATCCCTAAATTGTAAATCCATAAACCTAAATATAAATCCATAAACCCTAAAGCCTAATTCGTTAAACTCTAAACCCTTATCCATAAACCCTAAATATTAAACCCTAAACCCTGAACCCTTAAGCCCCATAAATCCCTAAATTTACTAAACCCTAAACCCTAAAACCCTACTGTAACCCTAAACCACTTAAACCGTAAAACCTAAATCCTAAACCCTAAACCCTAAACCCTAAGACCTAAACCCTAATAAAACCATAAACACTAAACCCCTAAACCCTAAATAATAAACCGTAAACCCTAAGCCTATAATCCCTAAATCCTAAATGCTAAACCCTAAAACTAAAACATAAACCACTAAATCCTAAACCCTAAATCCTTAACACTAAACCCTAAATCTTAAACACTAAACCCTGTAAACACTAAACCCTAAACCCTAAACCACTCTAAACCCTAAACTCTTGAGAATCCCTAAACACTAAAACCTAAAATTAAATCATGAAGCCCTAAATCCTTAAACACTAAAACCTAAATAAATCCTAAACCCTAATCCCTAAACCCTACCTTTAAAAGTAAATCCTAAAACACCCTAAACCTAAACTAAACCCTAAAGCCTAATCCCTAAACCCTAAGCACTAAATCTTAAACCCTAAACCCTAAACAAAATAAATACTAAACCCTAAACCATTAAATGTATAAATCCCTAAACCCTAAATCGCTGATATCCTAAAGCACCTAAACCCTAAACCCTAGACCCTTACTTGGACCCTAAACTCTAAACCCTAAACCCTAAACCCTAGCCCTAAACCCTAAACCCTAAACTCTAAACCCTAAACACTAAACCCTGAACCCTAAAAGATAAATCCTAAACTTAGCTCCTAAACCCTAAACCTAAACCCTTAGCCCTAAGCCCTAAACCCTAAACCATAAAACCACTAAATCCTAAACTCCCTAAATCTTAAACCTTGAGCCCTAAACCCTAAACCCTAAACACTAAACACATAAATAGCCCTAAACCATAAACCCTAAAACCTAAACCCTAATCCTTAAAACCTAAAACAAAAACCTTAAACACTAAAGACTAAACCCTAAGCCTTAAAACATAAACACCAAACCCTAAGCCCTTAGCCCTTAACTGTAATCCATTAAAACCTTAAACCCTAAACCATGATACCCTTAACCCTAAGCCCTAAACCCTAAACCACCTAACCCCCTAAACTAACATAAACCCTAAAACCCTAAACCCTAAACCCTAAACCCTTTAGCCCTAAACACTTAAACTATAAACTCTAAACCCCTAAACCCTAAACCCTAACCAGTAAATCCTAACCCTTATCCCTAAATCCCTAAACACTAAACCTAAACCCTAAACCCCCTAAACCCTAAACCTTGAGCCCTTAATCCTTAAACCCTAAACCTTAAATCCTATACCCTAAGCCCTAAACCCTTAAACCCTAAACCCTAAAACTTAAATACCCCTAAACCCTAAACCCTCGGCCTTAAAACCTAAATCCCAAACCCTAAACCTTAAGCCATAAACCTCAAACCCTTATTAAACCCTAAAAAATAAATCTTTAAACCCTAAACCCTGAGACTCTAAACCCTAAACCATAAACCCTTAGCCCTAAAACCCCTAAACCCTAAACTATAAACCCTAAACACATAATCCCTAAACCCCGTAAATCATGAACCCCCTTAGCCTAAACCCTAAACCTATAAACCCTAACACCCTAAACCCTAAACCCATAAACACTAAACTATAAACCCTAAGCCCTAAACCCTAAACCATATAGCCCTAAACCCTAAAATTAGCCCTAAACCCTAAACCCTATAAACCCTAAAACCCTAAACCCTAAACCTTAAACCCTAAACCCTAAATCCATAGAATCCTAAATGTCGTAAACCCTAAACCCTAAACCCTAATCCCTAAAGACTAAACCCTAAACACTAAAATATAAACCCTAAACCCTAAACCCTAAACCTTAAACCATAAACAATGAAACCTTAACCCTAATCCTTAAACCCTAAACACCCTAAACCCTAAATCCTTAACCATTAACCCTCAACCCTAAACCGTAAAACCTAAACACCTATCCTTAAAACAAAAATTATAAACCCTAAACCCTTAAGCCATAAACCCTAAACAAGAAACTCTAATCCCTAAACCCTAAACCCTAAATCCTAAATATTAAACCCTAAACACTAAACCCTAAATCATGAGCCCTAAATCCTAAACACTAAATCGTAAACCCTAAGCCCTAAACCCTCAACAATAAATCCTAAACACTAAAACTTGAACTATATACCCCCTCAACCCTAAACCCTAAATCCTAAACCTTGAGACCTAAAACCTAAACCCTAAACCCCAAACACTAAATATTAAACCCTAAACATCTAAAAAATAAATCTTAATCCCTAAACCCTAAACCGTAGACTCTTAGTCCTAAACCCTAAAACCTAAACCCTTAGCCCTAAAACCTAAACCCTAAACCCTAAACCCTAAACTCTAAACCCCATAAAACCTAAACTCCCTAAGCCCTAAATACCTAAACCCTGAGACCTAAACCCTAAACCCTAAACCCTAAACGCTAAGCCCTAAACCCTAAACCTATAGCCCTAAACTATAAACCCTGAGCCCTACACCCTAAACCATAAACAGTAAACCCTAACCCCTTAGCCCTAAACACTAAACCCTAAATCCTAAACCCTAAATCCTAAATCCTAATCCTAAACCCTAAACCCTAAACCCTAAACCCTGATCCCTAATGACTAAACCCTAAACACTAAAATATAAACCCTAAACCCTAAACCTTAAATCAAACACGCTGAAACCTGAACCCTGATTCTTAAATCCTAAACATCCTAAACCCTTAACCCTTTACCCTTTACCTTCAACCCTAAACCATAAAACCTAGACACCTATCCCTAAACCCCTAGCCCTAAACCCTAAACCCTAAAATCTAAGCCATAAACCCTAAACAAGAAACTCTAACTGCTAAATCCTAAACCCTATATCGTAAATCCTAAATCATAAATTCTTATATATAAACCCTAAACTCTAAACCCTAAACGCTTAACCCTTAACCCTAAACCCTAAATCCTAAACATTGAGCCCTAAACCCTAAACCCTAAACCCCAAACACTAAATATTAATCCCTAAACACTAAAAAATAAATCTTAATCCCTAAACCCTAAATGTTAAGCTCTGAGCACTATACCCTAAACTATAGACTCCTAGCCCTAAACTCTAAACCCTAAACCCCTAGCCCTAAATCCTAAACCATAAACTCTAAACCCTAAATACTAAATCCTGAACCCCATAAAACCTGAATCCCCTAAAACCCAAACCCTAAACACTAAGCCCTAAAATGTAATCCATTAGCCCTAAACCTTCAAAACTAAACCATGAGACCTAAATCCTAAGCCTTAAACCCTAAACCCTAAGCCCTAAACAATAAACCCTAAACAAAAAACCATAAACCCTAAACCCCAATACCTAAACTTCTAACCCATAAATTATTAACCATAAACCCTAAAACATAAACTTTCATCCTTAGGCCCTTAACCTTAAACCCTACAACTAAAACCCTGAACCCTAAACTCAAAACCCCAAACCATGACTCCCTTAAACCCTACACCCATATCCCTAAACCCTAAATCCTAAACACTAAATAGTAATTCCTAGTACCTAAAACCTAAACCCTAAACCATGAGTCCTAAACCCCAAACCCTAAATGTTGATCCCTAAAATCTAAACCCTAAAACCTGAGCCTTGATCCCTAAACCTTATACCTTATATCCTAAACCCCAAAAACTAAAACCATAAACCCCTAAACCATAAACCCCCTTAGAACTAATTAGTAAACCATAAACCTTAAGCCCTAAGCCCTAAACCCTAAACCCCACACCCTAAACCCTAAACCCCACACCCTAAACCCTTAGTCATAAGTATTATACTCTAAACCATAAAACCCCTAAACCCTAAAACTTAAACCCTAAATCCTAAACCCTAAACCCTAAACTCTAAATCCTCAATCCTAAATTATAAACCCTAAACCCTAAACCCCGAGTCCCAAGTCCTACACCCTAAACCCTAAACATTAAACCGTAAACCCCCTTAATCCTAAGATCTAAATCCTAATCACAAAACACTAAACCCTAAACGCTAAACTTTAAGAAGTAAACCTTAAACCCTAAACCCTAAACTATAAACCCCTAGCTCTAAAATCAAAGCCCTAAAACCTTTACCCTAAGCCCTAAACCCTTTGCCCTTAACCCTTAACCCTAAAACCTAAAACCAAAACCTTAAATCCTAAACCCTAAACCATTAGCTATAAACCTTAAACCCTAAAATGTAAAGCTTGAACACTAAACCCTAAACTGTAAACCCCCTAAACCCTAAACCCTAAACCTTCCACCCTAAACCCTAAAACCTAAACCCTAAACCTTCCACCCTAAACCCTAAAACCTAAACTCTAAACCCTAACCCTTAAGCCGTAAACCTTAAACCATAAACCCCAAACACTAAATATTAAACCCTAAACTCTAAAGGCTAAATTTTAAATCCTAAACCTTAAACCCTGAGCTCTGAGCACTAGACTCTATACCCTAAACCCGTAGCCCTAAACAATAAACCCTAAACCCTAAACATTGAACCCCCTAAACCTTAAAATCTAAACTCTAAGCCCTAAATCCTCAATGATAAACCCTAAAAACTAAACTATAAATCCTAAACCACCTAAACCCTAAACCCTAAACCCTAAGCCCTAAACCTTAAACCTTAAATACTAAAGTCTAAATCATAAGCCTTATAACCTAAACCCTAAACCCTAAACCTTGAGACATTAACCCTAAACACTAAACTATAAACTGTAGACCCTTAGCACTAAACTCTAAACCTAAACCCCTAGCCCTAAACCCTAAACTCTAAACTCTAAACACTAAACCCCCTAAACCCTAAACACTAAGCCCTAAATCCTAAATGCTAAACCCTAAACACTAAAGTGTAAATCATAAACTCCATAAACCCTAAACCCTAAACGCTGAGCCCTAAACCCTAAACCCTAAACCTTGAGCCTTAAACAATAAACCATAAACCCCATACACTAAATATTAAACTATAAACCCTAAATAATAAATCTTATAGCCTAAACCCTAAATGCTGAGCTATGAGCACTAAACCATAAACCTTGAACCCTAAACCCTAAACCATAAACCCTATACCCTAATTCTTAAAACCTAAAACAAAAACCTTAAACACTAAAGCCTAAACACTAAGCCTTAAAACCTAAACCACAAACCCTAAACCCTACCCCCTTAACTATAATACATTAGCCCTAAACCTTAAACCCTAAACCATTAGACCTAAACCCTAATTCCTAACACTAAACCCAAAACTCTAAACCCTAAACCCTAAACCTGAAACCATAAACCCTAAATCATAAACCCCAAAACACTAAACCCCAAACCCTAAACCCTTAAACCCATGACCCCTGATAACCCTAAATACCATTAGTCCTAAACCCTAAACCCTAAATCCTAAACCCTAACCTCTAAACCCATAAACCTTTCATCCTTGAGGACCATAATCTTATACCCTAAATCCTAAAACCCTTAAACCATAAACTCCCTTAAACCCTAAATCAAGAGTCCTAAATCCTAAACACTCAACCCTAAAAACTAAACACTCAACCCTAAGCCCTAAACCCTAAACCCTAAAATATAAACCCTAGAGTATAAATCCTAAACAATAAAACTGAAACCGTAAACCCACTAAACCCTAAGACATGAACCCTAAACCTTGAGAAGTAAACCCTAAACCCCACACCTGAAACCCTAAACCCTGTACCGTAAACCCTTACCCATAAGTAATAAACCCTAAACCATAAATTAACCCTAAGAACCCAAAACTACATAATAAACACAAGACCCTGAGTCTAAACCAGAATACCTAAACCCAAACCCTGAGCCCTAATCCCTCCTAAACCCTAAAACCTAACCCTAAAACCTAAAACCTCAACCAAAATCATATGCCAAACATCTATAACATGAAACCCTAAACAACTACACACGAAACCCTAGCCATAAACCCTAAACCCTAACACTAAACCCTAAATTGTACGCTAACACTAAACCTAATCATAACCCACTAATTCCTAAACCCTAAACCCTTAGCCATGAACCCTAACCCTTAAACTCTAAACCCTGAACCTTAAACCAAAACACTAAATAACTAACCCTAAACCCTAAACCATACATAGTAAACCACAAACCGTAAAACCCAACCCGAAACCCCAAACCCTACACCTAAACCCTAATAACTAAATCAAAACCTAACCCCCTCAACATTACCGTAAAACCGTAACCTTACGCCTAAATCTGACCCTAAACAATAAACCTAACCTTAAACCCAACCGTACCCCTAAACCCTAACCATAAACCAGTTAACACGAACCCTAAACCCTAAAACACTAAACCCTAAACTCCTTATCCTAAACCCAAACCCTAATTCAGGAGCCTTAAATCCGAACCGCATTGTAAACCAATCCTAACCCCTAAAAAGTAAATCTAAACAAAACACTAAACCTCAACCCAAACTGAATACTCCCAAACCCTAAACCCTAATCTTGAGTCCTAAACCCTACTTGCAAAATAAAGATTCCAAAACCCTAACCATAACAAATAAAGTTACCCCTAATTCTGAATCTAACACTAAACCCTTAACAGCAGACCCTTAGCCCTAAACTCTAATCCCTAAACACCTAGCCCTAAACCTTACACCCTAAACTCTAAACCCTATACAATAAATCCTGAACCCTATAAAACCTTTAGCTCAAAAAACACCCCCTAAAGACCCTAAACTTAATCCCTAATCCTAACTGCTAACCCCTAAACATTAAACGTAAATCGTAAACCTCCCTAACCCCTAACCTGGCCCTAACCCTCAAACCCAAACCCAAACATAATATTAAACTGTATCCCCTATAACCCTGTACCGCTATCCATAATACTAAACACAAACCTTAAACATGAAATCAAAACCCAAGCTTAAAACCTGAAACAAAACCCAACCCTAAGCCCTAACCTAAACAAAACCATGAAGCTAACCATAATCCTTAAATAAACCCTAAACCATACTCCTAACCAAACCCTAAACCCTAACATAATGAATAAAACCTTTAGCCCTAAATAAACACTAAACACGAAACCCCTAACCCTAAACCCCTAACCCTAAACCGATAACCCTAAATCCTTAGTCCTAACCCTAACCCAAACCCATAAAAACCTAAAACATAACTTAACTTTCATCCTTAGAGGCCCTTAACCTTACACCCTAAACCCTAAGCTTAAAAAAAACCCTACACCAAACTCCCTTAAACCTACACCCATACCCTAAACTTTATCCCTACAACTAAACCCTAACCCCTGACTCTGAGCCCTAACCCTATACCCTATAGGTCCGCTCAAACCCCACCTAAACCCTAAACAATAAACCCTAAACCCCTAAATCATAAAACCCCTTAGAACTAAATATTAAAACATAAACCTTAAGCCCTAACCCTACACCCTAAACACTGAGACCTAAACCCTAAGCCCTAAACCCTAAACCTATCGCCCTAAACTTACACCATTAGCCCTACACCCTAAACTAGAAAAGTAAACCTAACCCTTAGCACGTAAAAACACGAAAGCCCTAAATCTAATCCTAACCGGCAACTCCTCAAACCTAAAAACCTGATCCCTAATTACTAAACCTTAAACCTAAAATATAAAAGCCCTAAACACTAAACCTTTTGTAAATGTGAAACCCTGACCCTGATCCTTAAACCCTAAACACCCTAAACCCTTAACCCTCAACCCTAAACCATAAAACCTAAACACATATCCCTACAATAAAAACCGTAAACCCTAAAAGCTTAGCCATAAACCCTAAACAAGAAACTCTAATCGCTAAATCCTAAACCCTATATCATAAATCCTAAATCATAAATTCTTATCTGTAAACCCTAAAATCTAAACCATAAACACATTAACCCGCAACCATAAATCCTAAAACATTGAGCCCTACACCCTAAACCCTAAACCCCAAATACTAAATATTAATCCCTAAACACTAAAACTAAATCTTATCCCTAAACCTAATCTAATCTCTCAGCACTAACCCTAACTATAGACTAGACGCTTCCTTAACACTAAACCCTAAACCTAAACCCTAAACTCTAAACCCTAAAAACTAAACCTGAACACCCAGAAAACCTGAACCTCGTAGCCCAAACACTAAGACCTAGACGCGAGCCCTAACCCCTAAAACCTAGAGGCCCTAAAATATAAACCCCGCTCCCTACACTAACCCATAAATATTAACCCTAACCCCTTAGCCTAATCCTAAACCCTAAACATAAACCCTAAATGGGCCTAGGAGAACCCGAGAATCCTAAAACCTAAATCCTAAACCCTAAACCCTAAACTATGATCCCTAATGAATAAACCTTAAATAATAAAATATAAACCCTAAACCCTAAACCTTAAATCATAAACGCTAATACCTGAACCCTGATCCTTAAACCCTAAACATCCTAAACCCTTACCCGTACCTAACCTTCAACCCTAAACCATAAAACCTAAACACCTATCCATAAAATAAAAACTGTAAACCCTAAAATCTTAGCCATAAACCCTAAATAAGAAATTCTAACTGCTAAATCCTAAACCCTATATCGTAATCTAATCAAATTCTTATACTGTAAATCCCTAAAACTCTAAACCCTAACGTAAACCCTTAAACCTGAACCCTAATCCTAACAGTGAGCCCTAACCCCCAAAACCCTAACCCCAAAAACTAAATATTAATCCCTAACCACACCAAAGATAAATCTTAATCGCTAACCCAAATGCTAAGCTCTGAAGCACTATATAACCCTAACTATAGACTCCCTACCCTAGACTTACACCCTAAACCCCTATCCCTAATCCTAACCATAAACTCAAAACCCTAAATACTACATCCTGAACCCCATAAACCTATCCCTAGCCCTAAACCCTAACTATAGCCTAAACTATCACCCTGAGCCCTACACCCTAAATCGTAAATAATAAATCCTAACCCCTTAGCTATAACCCTAAACCCTAAACCCTAAATCCTAAACCATTTATCATAAATCCTAAACCCTAAACCCTAAACCCTTAACCCTAACGACCAAACCTTAAACACTAAAATATAAACCCTAAACCCTAAACCTTAAATCATAAATGGTGATATACCTGACCCTGATCCTTACCCCCGAACACCCTAAATGCTAAACTCGTCCTGCGTCGTTCGGGTCAACCCTCAACCGTTAACCACCATAAAACCTAATACCGGGCCCATAACAAAAACCGTAAAACCTAAAAGCTTAGCCATAAACCCTAAATAAGAAACTCTAACCAATAAGTCCTCAACCCTATATCATAAATTATTATCCCTAAACCATAAACTCTAAACCCTAAACCCTTAACTCTTAACCCTAAACCCTAAACCCTAATCACTAACCCAAACCTAAATCCTAACCATCCCAAACCAAACCCTAAAAAATACACCTATATCATAAACCCACAAACCCGAAACTTTAAGCCCAACCCTAAACCCTAACTTGTCAATCCCTAGCTCAAACCCTTAAACCCTTTCCCTAAACCTAAACCCGTCCCTAACCCCTAAAACCTAAAACCTAAACCCTAAACCCTAAATCATAATACCAAAATCCTATAATGAAACCCTAAACACTAAACCCTAGGCAATAAACCCTAAACCCTAAAACTAAACCCTAAATTATACATCCTAAACACTACAACCTAAGTCGTAAACCCACTAAACCCTAAACCCTAAACCCTCGCCAGACCCCTAAAGCTTAACTCTCAACCCTAAAAACCTTAAACCATACAACTAAATATTAAACCCAAGCCCTAAACCAAAGAACCATACTCTTAACTATAAACCCTAAAACCTAAGCCTAACCTAAAACCTAATACTAAACTCAAACACTAACCCGTAACCATATCCGTAAAACCTAACCATAATCCCTAAATCCTAAACCCTAAAAAGTAAACCCTAAACCCTTAACCCTTAACCCTAAACCCTAAACCCTAAACACTAAACCCTAAACCCTTATCCGTAAACCATAAACCCTAATTCATGAGCCCTAAATCCTAAACACTCAATCATAAACCCCAAGCCCTATACCCTAAAAAATAAATCCTAGGCACTAAAACCTAAACTGAATACTCTCCAAACCCTAAAACCCGACTTTGCTGTTAAACAGCTTGAGAACACAATAAAGTGGACATGTAGAACAGAAAGGGAAAAACCCTAACTATGATTCAAATAGAGATTTAGAGGTACTCACTATTTCCTAAATACGTCCCTCTTCCCACACCTAGATCTACATAAATCTTAACCATAAATGGGAGCTTCTGACTCTTAACCCTAAAAAGTAAACCCTTATCCCTAAACTCTAATCTCTAAACCCCTAGCCCTAAACCTTAAACCTTAAACACTAAACCCAAAACCCTGTAAAACCTGAACCCCCTAAACCATACTCAAAGGCCCAAATCCACTGCTAACCCTAAACATTAAACTGTAAATCATAAACTCCCTAAACCCTAAGCCTTGAGACCTAAACCCTAAACCCTAAACCCTAATCCCCAAACAATAAATATTAAACTATAAACCCTAAACCTAAAATGCTAAGCTCTGAGAACTAAACCATAAACCTTGAGCCCTAAACCCTAAACCATAAACCCTTTACTCAATACCCTATACCCTAATCCCTAAAACCTTAAAAAAAAACCTTAAACACTAAATCCAAAACCCTAAACACAAAGCCCTAAATTGTAATCCATTAACCCTAAACCTTAAAACCTAAACCTTGAGCTAAAAAAACCCTAATTCCTTAAACCTAAACACTAGTCCGTAAACACTAAACCCTAAACCTCAACCATAAATTATAACCCTTACCCTAAACACCAAACACTATACCCAAACCCTAACCCTTAACCCATAAACTGCGTACCTAAAACGCTTGGCCCCTAACCCGAACCCTAAACAAAACCTTAAAACATAAACTTTCATCCTTAGGACCATAATCTTATACCCTAAAAATAAAACCCTAAACCATAACTCCCTTAAACCCTACACCCATAGACCTAAACCCTAAACCTTGATCCCTAACACTTGAACCCTAAACCCTGAGTATTGAGCCCTAAACCCCAAACCTAAAAACCCTAACACCCCCCCCCTAAAACCATAAACGCCTTAGACCTAAATAGTAAAACCATAAACCTTAAGCCTAAGCCCTAAACCAAAACCCCACACCTGAAACCCTAAACCCTGTACCGTAACCCCTTACCCATAAGTAATAAAACCTAAACAGAAATTGAAAACCCTAACGCGTAACTCTAAACCCTCAACCATAAACCGATAAACATAACCATAACCCGAATCCCGAGCCCTGACTTCCTACCCTACCCTCTAAACCCTAAAACATGAATTAAACCTTACCCCTAAACCTAAAATCTAAATCCAATCCCAAACATAAACGTAAATGCTAACTTTAAGTCGTAAGCTAAACCCAACCCTAACCCTATAAACCCCAAGCCCTAAAATCTAAGCCCTAAATCCTCTACCCTAAGCCCTAAACCCTTTATCCTTAACCCTTAACCCTTAACTGTAAACCATAAACCCTAAACCTTAAACCATAAACGTTAAACCCTAAAACATAAATCCTGAACACTAAAACCTAAACCGTAAACCAACCCCTACCCTAAACCCTAACCTTAAACCCTAAACCTGAAACCCTAAACGTCAAACCCTAACCCGTACCATACACTCTAAACCCTAACCCACGGAACGAAATATTAACCCTAAACTCTAAGATAATTTAAATTGCTAAACCTTACAAACCAAAACCCTGAGCTCTAAGCACTAAACACGTTCATTAAACCTAAACCCCAGCCCCCTAAAACCAAGAACCCTAAACCCTAAACAGTGAACCCCCTAAAATTGACCCCCCCCATACCTTAAAAACCTAAAATCTAGAGCCCTACATCCCACCAACTAAACCCCTAAACCTTAACTTAATTCCTAAACCACCTAAACCCTAACCTTAGATAAACCCTAATCCCTACAACAAAAAAACACTTAAACACTAAATTTCTAAATCCTAAGCCTTAGAACTAAACCTTAACCCTGAGCCAATCACCCTAAAACTAACCATAAATCATAGAACCTTAGCCCTAAACCCCTAGCCATACACCCTAAACCTTAAACTATAAACTATAAACACTAAACCCTAAACCCTGTAAAACATGAACCCCCTAAAACCCTAAAACCCTAAAAAACCCTAACACTACCACTAAAAATGCTACCCCCTAAACAACTACAGTGTAAATAATAAACTTCCCTAAACCTTGAGCCCCTAAACCCTAAACCCTAAAACCTTGATCTAAATGCTAAACCATGAACCCCCACAACATAAATAGTAAACTAATAACCCTAAATCATAAATCTTAAAAAACCTAAACCTAAATGTTGAGCTCTGTCTCTAACCCATAAAACCACTAAGCCCTGAAACCTAAACCCTAACACCCTGAGGCCTGACATCCTACACTCATAAACCCTAAAAATTAAACCTAAACCCCTAAACCTAAAATCAAATCCTAATCCAGTGAAGACGTGAGTAAACCTTAATGGCTAAACTTTAAGTCGTTTAATGCTTAAACCCGTTAAACCTAAATATAAAACCCCAAAGCCCTAAAATCTAGGAAATCCGATGATCTCTACCCTAAGCCCTAAACCCTTTATCCTTAACCCTTAACCCTTAACTGTAAACCATAAACCCTAAACCTTAAACCATAAACGTTAAACCCTAAAACATAAATCCTGAACACTAAAACCTAAACCGTAAACCCCCTGAACCCTAAACCCTAAACCTTAAGCCCTAAACCCTAAACCCTAAACTTCAAACCCTAACCCTTTAGCCATAAACTCTAAACCCTAAACCCCAATGACTAAATATTAAACCCTAAACTCTAAAGATTAAATTTTAAATGCTAAACCTTACACCCTGAGCTCTTAAAGCCACTTAAACTTTAAACCTTAACAACCCCTCAGCCCCTACAACATAAGCCCTAACCCTAAACCATTTGAACCCCTAAACCTTAAAACCTAAAATCTAAGCCCTAAATCCTCAACACTAAACCCTAAACACTTAACTGTAATTCCTAAACCACCTAAACCCTAAACCTTAAACCCTAATCCCTACAACTAAAAAAAAACTTAAACACTAAATTCTAAATCCTAAGCCTTATAACCTAAACCTTAAACCCTGAGCCATCAACCCTAAAAACTAAACCATAAATCATAGAACCTTAGCCCTAAACCCCTAGCCATACACCCTAAACCTTAAACTATAAACTATAAACACTAAACCCTAAACCCTGTAAAACATGAACCCCCTAAAACCTAAACCCTAAACCCTAAACACTAAGCCCTAAAAATGCTAAACCCTAAACACTAAAGTGTAAATAATAAACTCCCTAAACCTTGAGCCCTAAACCCTAAACCCTAAACCTTGATGCCCTAATGCTGAAACCATAAACCACAACACTAATAAAACTATAAACCCCTAAAGAATAAATCCTTAAACCCTAAACCCTAAATTGTTGAAGCTGCTGGAGCCCTCTAAACCCATAAACCCTAAGCCCTGAACCCGTAAACCCTGAAAATCCTATACCCTTGATACCCCTCCCTCTCCCTAAAACTTCAAAATAAAACCTTAACCACTAAAGCCTAAACCCTAAACCTAAAACCATAAAACCTAAATCCTAAACCCTAAACCATAAACCATAAATCTTGATCCCTAAACGTTGAACCCTAATCCCTAAATCCTAAACCACAAAAACTAAACCCTAAACCCTAAATCGTGAGCCTTAAATCCTAAAAGCTAAACCCTAAACACTAAATCATAAACCCTAAAGCCCTAAACCCTAAAGAATAAATCCTAATCACTAAAACCTAAACTATATACCCCATGAACCCTAAACCCTCAGCCTTAAACCCTAAACCTAAATCTTAAATCTTGAGCCCTAAAGCCTAACCTTAAACCCAACATTAAAGATTAAACCAAAACATAAACACGAAATCTTAATTCCGAAACTCCTAAATGCTGAGCTCTAAGCACTAAACCCTAAACTGTAGACCCTTAGCCCTAAACTCTAAACACTAAACCACTAGCCCTAAACCCTAAACCCTAAAATATAATCCCTAAAAACTAAACCCTAAACCTCGTAAAATGTGAACCCCCTAAACCCTAAGCCCAAAACTTAAAAAACCAAGATACCTACTATAGACCTTGGCCCTAAAACCCTTTCCATAACAAAGTAAACCCTCTAAACCCTTATCACTAACCCCTAAACGCTAAACCCTATAAACTAAATTGTAAACTCAAAACCCTAAACCCTAAACCCTAAAGAATGAACCCTAAAAACTAAAATATAAACCCTAAACCCTAAACCCTAAACCTCAAACCATAAACAGTGCAACCTGAACCCTAAACACCCTAAACTCTAAACCCTTAACCCTTAACCATCAACCCTAAACTGTAAAACCTAAACACCTATCCCTAAAAGAAAAACCATAAACCATAAACCCTTAGCCAAAAAACCTAAACAAGAAACTCCAAGCACTAAATCCTAAAGCCTAAATCATAAATTCTTATCCCTAAACACTAAACCCTAAACCCTTAACCCTAAACCCTAAACCCTAAACCCTAAATATTAAACCCTAAACCCTTAAACCCCTAAACCCTAAAACACCTAAATCCATGATCCCTAAATCCTAAACACCAAACCCTAAACACTAAATCATAAACCCTAAGCCCTAAACCCTCAACAATAAATCCTAATCACTACAACATGAACTATATTCCCCATGAACCCTAAACCCTCAACGTTAAACCCTAAACCCTAAATATTAAACCTTGTACCCTAAACTCCAAAAGCTAAATATTAAACCCAAAGCCATAAAAAATTAATCTTAATCCCTAAACCCATAATGTTGAGCTCTGAGCACTAAACCCTAAACCATAGACCCTTAGCCCTAAACTCTAAACCCTAAACCCCTAGCCCTAAACCCTAAACCCTAAACTCTAAACCCTAAACACTAAACCCTGAACCTTGAAAAACATGAACCCCCTAAACCCTAAACCCTAAGCCCAAAACAGAAAACCAATATCCCTAAACTATAAAACTTGAGCCCTAAACCCTATACCATAAATAGTAAACCTTAAACCCTTATCCCTAATCCCTAAATCTTAAGCCCTAAACCCTAAACCCTAAACCCTAAACGCTAAACCTTGATCTCTAAACACTAAACACTAAACACTAAAATATAATCCTTAAACCATAAATGGTGAAACTTGAACTATGATCCTTAAAACCTAAACACCCTAAACTCTAAACCCTTAACCCTTAACCCTCAATCATAAACCGTAAAACCTAAACATTATCCCTAAAAAAAATTTGTAAACCGTAAACCCTTAGCCATAAACCCTAAACAAGAAAATCTAAGCACTAAACCCTAAACCCTAAACCCTTAACCCTTAACCCTAAACCCTCTCTAAATCCCCAACTACGTAACCACCCTAAACACTTTATCTCTAAACCCAAACCCTAATCATGAGTCCTAGAATCCTAAACCACCTAAACCCTAACACTTAACCATCGTAATTAATGCCTAAGTAAATAAAACCCTCAATAATAAATCCTAAACCGTATACTCCCTGAACACTAAACCCTCAGCCTTAAACCCTAAATCCTAAATCCTAAACCTTCAGCTCTAAACCCCAAACACTAAATATTAAACCATAAACCCTAAAAAATAAATGTTAATCCCTAAACCCTAATCGCTGAGCTCTGAGCACTAAACCCTAAACTATAGACCATTAGCCCAAAAATCAATAGAACCCTTAAACCCCATAGCTTAAACCCATAAACCCTAACTCTAAACCCTAACCACCTGAAACCCTGAACCCCCTAAACCCTACCCTAAGAAACCCTGAGAACCTAAACCCTAAACCCTAATCCCTAAACCCTCAAGCCCTAAACAATAAACCCATTAGCCCTAAATATTAAATTCTTGAGCCCATAAACCTGGGCCTTAAACATAAATACGTACCACCCTAAACCCTTAGCCCTAAACCCTAAAACGAACCAACAAATAACACAAATAACATAATCCTAAGAGACCTAAAAACTAATCCCTAAACTCTAAACAATAAAACCATAGCTTTAAACTATAAACCCTGAGCACTAAACCCTAAACTGTAAATAGTAAACCCTAAACCATTAGCCCTATTCCTAAACCCTAAACCCTAAACACAAAACACTAAACCCTAAACCCTATATCCTAAACCTAACCTAACCCTAAACACCTAACCCTGATCCGCAAACCCGAAAACCATAAACATTAAATTAAACCCTAAACCCCTAGACCCTAACCTTAAACGTAATGGTGAAACCTCACCCCTGAACCTTACCTTAAAAACAATAACACTAAACCCACACCATAGCCTTAACCCTAAACCCTAAACCCCAACCCCTAAAAAAAAATCTAAATCCTAAACCTAAACATAACCGAATCCGTAAAGACTAAACCCTAAACATTAAAATCTAAACTATAAACCCTAAACTTTAAACCATAAATGGTGAAACCTGAACCCTTATTCTTAAACCCTAAAAATTCTAAACCCTAAACCATTAACCCTTAACCCTTAACCCTCAACCCTTAACCATAAATCCTGAACACATATCCCTAAAATAAAAATCATAAACCCTTAACCATAAATGCTAAATAAGAAACTCTAAGAACTAAATCCTAAACCCCATATCATAAATCATAAATTATTATCCCTAAACCCTACTCCCTAAACTCTTAACCCTAAACCCTTAACCCTAAACCCCAGACCCTAAGCCCTAAACCCTAAATAATAAACCCTAATCCTTAAACCCCTAAAAATTAAACCTAAATCATAAAACCCATAAACCCTAAACCTTTATCCCTAAACACAAAACCCGAAACCCTAAACCCTAGCCTATTATAAATCCCTAGCCCTAACCCCTTAAACCCTGAGACTAAC